>CAIGQQ010034334.1:334166-346009 GCA_903798035.1 Danio albolineatus
TATATATATATGCGTGTCTGTGAAATTGTAAAATTTGGCCCACGACCACGTTTTGTTTTTTGCATCTGGCCCTCGGCCCAAAAACTTTGGACACCCCTGGTCTATACACTATACCTACACATATGTCTGTCCAAATAGCTTAAAAAGTAGATTTTTCAAAATAAGTGCCCTTTAAGCCATTGTGTACACTTTTTAAGATCTCTAATTTTCCTTGCGAGTGCCATTCATGCCTGCTGTTCTCGTGCAAATCCACCAGATGCCACTGTTGACTGACTGACTGACTGACTGACCCACCCTCCTCCTTTCCTAAACCCAACCGACAGTGTTTTAAAAAGCAATCCAGAAAAAAATGCCCTTGCGACTGGCTGATTTTGACCACGTTTTCAGATTTTACAGTCACACTTTATTTTGATGGTCCGTTTGTTGAATTTTAGTTACATTGCAACTAATTCTCATTAGATTATAAGTAGACTTTTAGGCTGGGGTTAGGGTTAGTGTAAGTTGACATGTACTTGTAAAGTTTCTTATAGTCAGTTAAATGTCTGTTAAATGTCAGTATCAACAGATATTAAGTAGACAGTCTACTAATACTCAAATGGACCATCGAAATAAAGTGTTACCGATTTTACCTCATTCTCACCCTGTTATTTACTTGTTTATTTAATTTTTTGGCTTCTGTTTTTAGTCTTACCTGCTTTCTGGAACCATTCTTCAACTCGAACCCCGTTGTCGTGGTCAACTCCTCTCTGCACCTCAAGTTCGCCAAAGTACATGGTGAGCTACTGGGCAAACTTGTAACATTGGTAAAGCCATGTATATGGAGGTAAGCGGTCAGCTGGTAAGCGCGAAAAGGAATGGCGTCATACTGCCCTGTGGCATTTGTTTTAAAGAAGAAATGCAGCCATACATACTTCTGGCTACATAATTCGCTTTCTCCAGAAATGCAGAGGGACATTTTCAGACTGAGTCTTTGTTGGGCAATCTCATATCCTGATACTATATATCATGATATATTACCTTTTCTGTAAATTCAATTAATAGTTTATATTTATTGAACATGGCGCCACGGTTGCGTAGTGGGTAGCACGTTTGCCTCACAGCAAGAAAGTCACTGATTCGAGCCTCTGCTGGGTCAGTTGGCATTTCTGTGTGGAGTTTGCATGTTCTCCCCATGGCTGCATGGGTTTCCTCCGGGTGCTCCGGTTTCCCCCAACTAAAAGTCCCACTATGAGCTGTTTACACGTGAACTGCTTTGCTGTGACTGTGGAAGAGATTTAAAATTAAAGAGATAGTAATTAATTTGATCGACAGAGTTTTATAGTCTTGATAAGGGATTTTAAACAATTATATCAGGCAGAGAAAACAGGTCAAAGATGAGCTAGAGAATACTTACAGCTGGATTGTTAAAAATGTTAGCTGCGATGCTAACACAGTGAGCTCACGGCGGTAGTACTAATATTTATGGAATTAGTATTTAAAATGATCGGCGGAGTTTGATTGCCACGTCAAATAATCAAATTTAAAATAAAACTGAACTTAGCAGCAGACGAGCTGAGCTAGAGCTACACTCGGCTAGAGAGCTACAAACACAGCTACACTCGGCTAGAGCAACAGGAAACAGAGCAACAGGAAGTGCAGCATATGTTACAAATCTTACACTGCAGAACAAATCGATCAATCAGAACAAATGTAAGTACTGTATATTCTCAGAAATGTACTCATTATACAGTATTTGATTATATTTCTCACTTTATTTAAAACTCTTTAGGGCAGATGTTTGATTAAAAACGTGGAAATATAAAATAAATAAATATAAAACATTTTTTTAAAAAATGATTACAGGTCCAGGCTTATAATAAAAAAAAAACATAACAAAACAATGCAAAATGTAAACATTGTGCTTTTAAAATTGTACCTTTCTCACAATGCTGTACTTGATGTTTCTGTCTGCATTATTACCATAAGTATTACCATAAACATTTCCCAGAGATGGGTTGTGGCTGGAAGGGCATCCGCTGCGTAAAACAAATGCTGGATAAGTTGGCGGTTCATTCCGCTGTGGCGACCCCGGATTAATAAAGGGACTAAGCCGAAAAGAAAATGAATGAATGAATTACCATAAACAATGCATTTTGTGATGCCACAAAATGAACAATATAGCATAATATTGAACGACGGACATTTTTTAAGTCAATAAGATCTAATTTATCTTATCTAATTTATTTATCTTATAATTTATCTAACTTATCTTAATTTTTTTTCAGAGCCCAAGACTTGAGTCTTGAGTTTAATTTAAAAACAGAAAGTAAAACTAAAATATTCAGCAAAAATTGATTGGCTGCTGATGTTTTATGATTGGATATGATAAACCTAAGGAATTTACATCAAGTGGCCATTGCATTTTGACTTTGCATCCGGATACTGTACATTTGGATTTGGCTTTGGCTTTTGAAGTGGACTGATTGACAGACTGTCCCAAAATGCATTTGGGTTGCAAATGTGTATTCATGCTGCATACTTTATTAGTATATTATTATTTTTATTACTATTATTATTATTATTATTATTATTAATCATTTTCCTTCAGCTTAGTCTCTATTTCAGAGGTCGCCACAGCGGAATGAACAGCCCACTATTCCAGCATATGTTTTATGCAGTTGATTTCCTTCCAGCCTCAACCCAGTACTGGGAAACACCCATACACACTCTTACCCAATTCACTTAAAGCGCATGTCTTTTGGACTTATTCAGAAATCTTAATTTTTATATTTTTATGGGTGGACTTATTGCATTTTTTTTATTGCCTCGTATGATCATCATGTGGGAAAAGGTAGATTAATCATTCTCAAAGAAAAAAATGTGCTCCTATAAGTGATCAGACCTCTATCCCCAGCCTTGTGGTGTCTTCCTCTGACCCAAAAGAATAACCCCTCTGACCCTTCAGGGTCACTCGACTAGCCACCGCAGCGTGCCTCAAAATACTGTAATGAGCTTAGACTGACCTGACACTCCTAGTGAAGTTTACTAGAGCGCAACTAAACCACTAACAGCCTTAAACTGTCCTGATATTAGCTTTACAGTGAACAACCTCCTAGCAGGACGCAGGCAGATTAAAACAGTTTAAGCCCAGACAGAGCGGTTTTAGCATGATCTATATATGTCCTTTAGCACACACTCGTAAATGACAGTAATGAAGTAGTGCAGGGGGGTGATTGAAACGGCTAACATCCGCTACTTACTTATCAATGATATTTTAGTAAACGAAAACTAAAACTAAGACTAAAACTAGTGGTCAAGAAAACATTTACGTCTACCGAAATAAAATTTAAAAAATTCACTGTGAATGAAAAGCTAAACGCAACTAACATCAGTCATTTAAATAATATAATACTATAAAAAATAAATGATTATTTCCAGAACTCGTTTTGGGCTGAAAATCTGAATTGTGGCTGTTCCAATAAACAACAGTAGATAGTGCTTTACATTTCCATTTCTGAAAATAACATTTTTAAAAATCACAATTAGTAAAAAAATAAATTGAACGAAAGTAACATCAGTAACTAAAATAAAATAATAATTAGAAAAAAAATAATTGATCATTTCCAGAACTCATTTTGGGCTGAAAATCTGAACTGCGACTGTTCCAATAAACAACAGCAGGTGACACTTAACATTTTCGTTAACTAAATTATATATATTTTTTAAATGCACAATTAGTGTAATAATAAAATTGATCGAAGGTAACATCAGTAACTGAAATAAAATAATAATAATAAAAAAAGATAATAATAATTTCCAGAAATCTGAATCGCGTCTATTCCATAAAACAACAGTAGATGGCGCTTTATATTTTCGTTAACTGAAAAAAAAATACAACTGAACTAAACTAACATAAGTAACTGGGTCACACTTTACAAAAAGGTTCATTAGTTAATGTTAATTAATGCATTTACTAACATGAACAAGCAATGAACAATACATTTACTACAGTATTTGTTCATGTTAGTTAACGTTAGTTAATGAAAAATACAGTTGTTCATTGTTAGTTCATATAGACGAATTACCATGTTTGTAAACATTCAGGATGTGCACGCAGGGAGGTGGCAGAAAAACAGAGAGCGCTAGCATTTACAGCAAGGGAATGACATCCGATGCGGTACGGAGTTTGCTGTTGTCTTGGAAATAAGTTATATTGATTACATATTATACATATTATTTACAAAATGCTTTCAGCGTATTATAACAGCTTGTCACCCAGTGATGAGCACAGTTATTCAGCAAAATTAATGTTAAAGTGAGCGGCGTTCGTCTGACAGGTTCATTTGCCATAGCAGCACCCCTCCCAATGAATATTGGATAAGAGTAAATGAAACTCCAAGTGATTTTACATGAGAGAAGTTAAAGGCCTACGAGTCTTTGGACGCCTACAGTTTTGTTCTGTGTGGTCATGTGCAAGAAATAATGCTTCATGAATACCAAATTCAATGCTATGTAGTGCTAAAAACCGAGGTTCTGCCAAGCCGAAGACAAGGAAAGAAGACAGAGCTGTACAAGGCCTGTGTAATCATTAACAAGCCAAACAACTGCATTCTGACAGCGAACTGCACCTGTAGGGCTGGGTATGGGGACGTACATGTTTACATTTCATTCTGAGCATTCAGTGTCTGTAGTTTAATTCACCATATTTATCTGTTTTTGCTGAAATCAATGCTGCAATCAAAAACAAGTGATGTGTATGATTCAGTATAGCGTGATCTTACCTGATATGAAAGGAGAACTGCAAGTCGAGCATTTTTAATTAGGTCCTCACTCCATTTAGCTCCCTTTTACCCAAAGACGTCTGCAGTTGGCGTTAAAAGCAGTGTGGTGTACAGTAAAAGTCAGGTTTTTATGTTTTTGGACTCGAATTTAGCATTCTACCGCACAACATGACATGTTTGCTATCGCCGCGGTCTTTTTTTGCATCCGGGGACCCGTGTGACGTCATGTGAGCTCACCACACAACAACTACAGATGGAGCTGAGAGACCACTCTGTGATTAGGGATGATTGGGAGGCCATGATGGGTAAGTGCCGATGGAGGGAATTTGCCAAGGACACCCCTACTCTTTAAAGAGCCCATATGTTGGGTTGAGAACGGTTAAATTTCACTTTTTGAAGTCCCAAACAACAGGATATGTATGCAAGATTAAAAAACACTTTCGATGTCTTATAATATCTATTTATTTTTACCTCATTTTCCCACCGACTCTCATATGAATTGTCTGAGCGAGTCTTTTTCCCCAAGCACCTCCTTTCCGTCACCACGTCACGTCCGTATCAGCAGCCCAATGCCAGAATTAACACTTCATGGACTATTGTAAGCCAACAAATAGTTACATTCGGCAGTAAGCCAAATGGCTACCGCTACATGCTGCACGGAGCAAACACAATACAGACAACTACATCCATATTTACCTTGTTACAGTCAACAAGACTGGAAGAACACGCAGGTCCAAATAAACTAGGTATTGATCCATCCTTTAACAACAACCGTGCAACAAATCCCGCGTTGTAAGCTGGTGTAGCTCTCTTCAGAGAAATGACGCGAACACAGCACCATGTTGGGGCTATAATTCTCAGGTATTATACAAAAAAAAAACCTCAACCACTCCAGGTAGGGAAAAGAGGTTTCCAGGTAGGGAAAATAACACAGCTTTTCCCTCGCACTTCAGAGCATAGCGTCTACGGGATCAATAACTCATGACAGAAACATTGTTCCTACACAAATAGCACCTCTTTTCAACCGTCGCAATGTATACAATCACCTACAACCTTATTTTCCTAAAAATTAGCTTTCCTACGCGCTGGACGCATTATATTAAACTGTATGCGCAGACGGCAGAGACCGATCCTTAGGGACCGTCTACAAAGAGCAAAACGCGAAAACCAATACTACAAAAGCTCCCATACTTCTCTCTAAATCTTTATACTGCCATCAAACTCAGATCACACGTCACTGCTGTCCTGCTGGTTATACTACAACACTTATTGCGATACAGTGCTTGTTTTTTTATTTTTTATTTTACTTGATACAGTGCTTGTTGTCTTCCACTTTCTCTTCCTGTCTGTGGGCGGGGCCGGGGAGTTCAATTTTCCCGGGGTCTGCGCACGCAACTAGTGGGCGGGGCTTATGTTTCGTGTTCACGTCATGCCGAAACGGCTAAAGACTCGTTCTAATAACGATTCATTTAAACAACGATCAGTCGACTCTTTTATATATGAATCAATCGTTTTAAACACTTTGCACTTTCAGATTTAAGCCTTAGCTGGACATTTCACTTTACTTAGAGCTGTGTTACACACTGCAGGGAAGGTCATTTTCAAAAATCCATAATATGGGCTCTTTAAGAAAAGTTGCCAATTTGCCAATTTGCACCCCTACTCTTTAAGAAAAGTGCCATGTGATTTTTCATTACGACAGAGAGTCTGGACCTTGGTTTAACGCCTCATCCAAAAGACGGTGCTTACTAAAAATATAGCATCACCTTCATTTTACTGGGGCATTAGGAACCACACAGACTGCAGATTGAGCGCCCCCTACTGGCCTTACTAACAGCACTTCCAAGCAAAACCTAGTTTTCCCATGTGATCTCCCATCCAAGTACTAACCAGGCACAGCCCTGCCAAGCTTCAGTGAGTAACCGGTCTTGGGTTGCAGGGTGATATGGCTGTGGCAATAAAATAACTAAACCACAAAAAATTCACTAAAACGAAACTTAAAATAATTAAATTAATTAAATAAAATTAATTAAATTATTATTAAAATTAATAAAATTAATAATAATAATAATTATTATTATTATTATTATAAACATATTACAGACTTGTTTGCAAACCTATAGGAGCTTCATAAACTTTTACATAAGGCCACATGTTTCCAGAGAACATACTCTTCAGTAAGCATACTTTACTGTATGTTACAGCTTTACGCACTTCTGGATCCATTGCAAGCATGAGCCGACACATGCATTCCATACAGCAGGGCAGCCTGGACGGCCTGTGCAAGTGGAGAGAGGTGCAGGTAGCTGAGTTTCACCGCTCAAGACTGGGCTTATTGTCCTGTCTCTGTGGGAAAGCCACATTACTTCCTTCAAGGGCGATTACCAGGAAACTTAAGATGCTGTATCAATGACGCTTCTCACGTTTGCCGCAAGAACACACACAAAAAAAATCTTCCTCGCATATCTACACACATGCCATACGCACAAATGATGAAGACTAACTGTGCTTTATCACACTTGGTCTAGGTGTGAACATCAATTTTCTCAGCGTGGCCTACGGATGCGAGCAGTTGCTTCTCGGCAGGGAGAGAGATAAGTCGCTCATTCTGATAGAACGAAAGATGAGAAGATGTCGAAGGCAAAAGGTCACCGTTATCTTGGGGAGATTGTGCAGCTGCGCGTCTTTGTCTTTCAAGCAGAATGCATTTGTGGTAGGGATTAGCCTTGGGCCATGTTGACCAATTTGGCATTGTACGATGTCTAATGTGAAGCATCGCGATGGACGATGGCATCGTCGTCATAAGCAGCGGTTAATTAATTATTTATGAATAATTAATTTATTCATAACAAATAAATTATTTGTAGCCTACTGTTTCAACTACCTGACTTGGTCTTTGTTTGGTCTTTGTTTTAGCCATAACTGAAACATAAATAAATAAAGATAAGTTACACACAAATTGGCGACACGGTGGCACAATAGGTAGTGCTGTCGCCTTACGGTTAGAAGGTCGCTGGTTCAAGCCTCGGCTGGGTCAGTTGGCATTTCTGTGTGGAGTTTGCATGTTCTCCTCATCTTCATGTGGGTTTCCTCCGGGTGCTCTGGTTTCCCCCACAGTCCAATGATATGTGGTATAGGTGAATTGGGTTAGCCAAATTGTCCGTAGTGTATGTGTGTGAATGAGAATGTATGGATGTTTCCCAGAGATGGGTTGCGACTGGAAGAGCATCCGCCGTGTAAAACAAATGCTGGATAAGTTGGCGGTTCATTCCGCTGTGGCGACCCCCGATTGGTAAAGGGACTAAGCCAAAAAGAAAATTAATGAATAAATGATACACACAAATTACCACCTGTCAATCACGTTTTCTGCAGGACTCTGGCATGAATAGGCAGAGTGATCTGTGTTGTTATTATGCCGTCGACAAACTTGGATGGTAAAAAGGTGAACAACCAACAGCAACCAACCAACAGTCTCTGAGGTTTTCGCTAAAATTACTAAGGACAAGCGTGGAAGCGAAAGATTGAAGCAGTGTACTGATGCTGTGACACGTTACCTGATAGATTCAAAAGACAGAAGAGTCGTCAGATAGTCATCACAAGATTAATCAAATATTACTTTTAACAACTATAGTGAGATCTGACGTGCACTGCTCTCTGGAGCTCAGACGAGTGCATGACAGTGTGTGTGGCTGTGTCTGTGTGTGTGTGCCGTCACGTGATGTGTGTTTTCAGCGGTATAGTGTGGACAAAGGGCTGTTCAGAAATGCTAGATGAAACACCAGTGTGGACTTAAGTGGCCTTAACTATTATGTACCTGCATCAAAAAATAAATACAGTGTACTTACTGTGTTTATAATGTATTGCAGATCACTTCTGGTGCTGTTGAGGTGGGATACGGGTAGGTTTAGGAACAGGTTTGGTGGTATAGCTAGGTTTAAGGGTGGGTTAAAGTGTAAATGATGGTCGACAGAGTAATTAAAGATGTAATTACAGAAACTAATTACAGATGTAATTACATGGATGTATTTAATCAATCATACGTACAATGTAAAAACATGTATTTACGCAATAAATACACTGTAACAAATTATTAAATGCAATGTAAGTACATAGTAGCTATGGCCACTTAATATAAAGTGGGACCCATTTTTGTTTTAAAATGCCAGACGTATTGGTGTAAACGGGGCCTAAGTGTGTATTTTTCGGGGTCGGGGAGGAGGATCGGACAATGGCATCGTCCTTTAACCCAACCCTAGTAGGTATACAGCAATATATCGTTTCAGTGTCGATGTTGCAATGTGTGAATCATATGGTCATATCGCAGGATCTGAAATGTTAAAATAGGATTATAATAATTAGACACCACAGTTTAAAGCATATGATTTGTGAAGGCATCAGAAAAGCCCCTTTAACACAAATAGACCTTTCCGGAAAAATACTGCCAATTTTCCAGAAAGGGATCATGTGTAAACAAGCCCTTTTTGTAAATAGCAGTAAATTAGTTCCAGCAGCTTTTCTGGAAAGAGAAGTTGTAACATTACCAGTAATTTGCCGGAATACTGCTCTGTGTGAACGCTGAAGCAAAATTGCTGGGAAGAGTGTATTCATGTTTAGAACTTGCTGAGGTAAGACGTCTACTCCAGCCAATCAGAACATTCAGATGCATTCACATCCAAGCTGTTTATGAACATAAAATATTATCCAGACATATTTAGCTGCTAGATGTTAGCCAGATAACGTTTCTATGTTCCTTCTTAATGCCAACTGTGTACACATTATCGATAAAATGCTAATGATAAACCGATGTTTGCTTACCTTCAAGCTCTGCTTCAGTTGCTTGTCGTGTGTGCATGTGAAAAAGTGCTCCGGTGAGCGCCATCACACACATTATGTACATCTCAACATGCGAAAGTGTTTCTCCGTGCTTTCATCGAAGTTGTTCACAGTACTCATCCATTTACAGAATTTATAATGTCGTCAAATGTGCAAACATTTAGCTGCGGTTTGCGCTTCTGCCTTTGGATGTCTCTGGGACAAAGCAGCTGCATGAATGCTAAAGCTTTAAATAAAAGTAAAATCATCAACAAAAGCATTTACAAATACAAGCGCAGCCATTTAGAGCTCATTTCTTGTTAATGATGTCAGAATTTACCAGTATTTTAGAATGGATGTGTGAACAGTCTTTTCCGGAATAAATCTGCAATGTCCTTGTCTGTGTGAACAGCGCTTTATTATTATTATTTTGAATATTTACCAGTATTACTGTGTGAAAGGGGCTATAGTTTAACCCTAATTGAGTGAAAACGACAATGTTATCAATTTCCTGTAGACTCTACAGTAACCTACTGTAAATCAGTCAAGAATACTGTATTTACATTTACGGCACCCTTTATCTCCCTCTATATGTATTTACTGTATTGTATATCGTTACTGTAAAATATACAGTGATTAATCCAATGCAACATTAAAATACAGTAACATACTGTATAACTGTCCTACAGTTCATATCACAGTTAAATGCTGTGTAATCTACTAAAATTGTTTACAGTGTATTTTTTGAAGACAAAAATTTACCAGGTATTTAAATTCAAGGAAATTTCTGTAATTTATATCAGTAATTTTACGATATATTTCTGTAATTTAACAGCCGTTATTTTACGTTTTTTTCTCGGCACCCCAGCTGCCAGAAATAAACCATAAAATTATGGATTTATTTTACAGTGTATGCTTGTAATTAGTTATTATATATTATGCAGACACTCAGCTACAAAATAATCCCAATTAATCTAAAATTATGATTTTTTTTTTTTTCAAATAGAGTTATAAGTCACCTTGAGATATTATATACATATCACAAACCTTGCTAATTTGCACCCCTACTCTTTAAGATGTAAACAATGTATTGTTTATACATTGCAGTGCCAACTTACGGCAATATCATCAAGCCCTAATTTGCAGCATTTTGCCGAACTCAATAGACAACATGATTTTAATATGAAGTGCCATCTGAAATTGTCTGTATGTAAGTTCAGTGATTTCACTTTCATGGCAATGAGTAGATTGTTTTCATTGGCTTTAAAATGTGAAAAAAAAAAAAACTAAACATGGGAGGCTGATTAAAAAAAAAAACAAATGCTCATTTTAAAATAATTTTTTGACAGCACTTAGAAGTTTTTGCATCCAAACTCTTCCTGCACTCTTGAGTTGTTGCATAATCTTATGCACACTTGCAAAACAAAGCAGAGAGAGAAGTCAAAGAGAGTTTTCGTAGTCTTGGACATATAGTTCTTGCTCAATTAATCTTCTGCCACCACACACACACACACACAAACTTCTCAATTTATTTAGAACAAAGGCAGCATGGGCACTGATTGGCGCACACTTGTTGCTCCTCAGGCAGTGCATACTGTCATCTAGTGGTTGACAGAGCAGCAGCACTGCACGTATGTCAGCCAGAACAGTGTTGACAAGGACTAATGGCCCCCTTTGCAGCTAATGATGGAGCTATGTAGACAGCTGCTGTGCAGTCTCTTCAAATGCCAGCACTGACCCCGGCCTTTGAGGATGAGGGGAAAAAAACTCTCTCTTTCTTATTTTCTCTTTTTCTCTCTCGTCCCCGTGCATGAAAGTATTCCTCTTTTGCTATTCAAAGCTCATCACCCCATTCGCTTCCTTTATCTAGACCTGCTTCTTTTGGCTTTTTCTTCGTTCTCACCTGTATGCAAATGGGCCAGCATTCTGTTTCATTAATCTGTGAGAGAGGTAGGGTGAGATAGCAGCAGATTGCTTCCGCTGCCGCAGAATGTGCGCCGCACTTTGGCCACAAGTTAATTTATTACTGGAGGGTTTGGAGCGCCTGGCGCACAGGGGATGTTTGTTAAAGATCCTTTTCACTCCATTCAGTCGGGCCAGAGCGCAGCGCTTTGAACCCCAGCTATTCCCTCTAAAGAGTGCCCATTCAGAGAGCGCAGGCAACCTGAGGAAAGAAGCGAAGGGGCAGTTCTTGAGAAAGAGAGAGAGACATGGATGGAGTGACAGAAAGAAAGAAAGAAAGAAAGAAAGAAAGAAAGAAAGAAAGAAAGA
>CAIGQQ010034334.1:356360-377361 GCA_903798035.1 Danio albolineatus
ATATGTCTAAAAATATATGCTACATGACAAAAGTCTTGTGGTCTATCCAAGTTTTAGGAACAACAAATAATAAGTTGACTTCTCGTCAGATTAGCTGGAGAAGGGGAGGCGGGGCAGGGATATGTCAAACTGTAGCTTTACTATTTATTTATTTATTTTTTATTAGCAGTACTAGTGTTTATAAGGAATAGAAGGGGGGGAAAAGAAAAAAAAAAGAAAAGAACAATGGTTTGACGTTGAATGAAAAAAAATATATTGGTATTGTTTATTATTGGTGTTTTTTTTGTTTGTTTGTTTGTTTTTTTTTTTTTGAAGGGGAGTGGGGGGTTATTCCAGGGGGAAGATGTTAGATCCTGTGTGAAACCTGTTTGTTGTGGTTCTTTTTTGTGATTTGCAGCGCCTGCATGAGTTCTGATTTGTGGGTGGGTCAGCCGAGAGCTCGATTAGCCGAACCTGACTGCCTGCCGTTTTGATTATTCTATTTTGTTTTGGATCATGAGCTCAGTCCACTATCATGCACCCGCTTTTCACAATTTACATCATACTGACTTTTAAATACGTTGGTTATTTATGCTGTTTTGTTTTAAATCATTTCTCTTTGCAATTTCCCTGATCCGTATTGTCTCTCTGTTACAATTTTGAGCCGGTTGTAACATACCAAAATAAAATATGATCATGCCTTGATTTTTTCATTATTTATGACTGTAAAGCCTGACTTTGAAAAAAGTCTTGTCACTAAAAAGAAATAAAGTACAGTATAGAATATAAAATGGGGCGCCACGGTGGCCGAGTGGTTAGCACGTTCGCCTCACAGCAAGAAGGTCGCTGGTTCGATCCCCGGCTAGGCCAGTTGGCATTTCTGTGTGGAGTTTGCATGTTCTCCCCGTGGTTGCGTGGGTTTCCTCCGGGTGCTCCGGTTTCCCCCACAGTCCAAAGACATGCGGTACAGGTGAATTGGGTAAGCTAAAATTGTCCGTAGTGTATGTGTGTGAATGAGAATGTATGAATGTGTTTCCCAGAGATGGGTTGTGGCTGGAAGGGCATCTGCTGCGTAAAACAAATGCTGGATAAGTTGGTGGTTCATTCCGCTGTGGCGACCCCGGATTAATAAAGGGACTAAGCCGAAAAGAAAATGAATAGAATATAAAGTCTTGGTGCAGTGGAAAAATTATTAATACTGTATATGACTCCCATGAGCTTGGAGGACTGCATCCATACCTCTCTGCGATGACTTCCAGAGTTCATCAAGATTCTTTGAATTCATCTTCAATATCTCCTCCTCCTTCAATACCTCTGGGGACTGGGCTGGCCAATCCTGGAGCACCTTGATCTTGTTTGCATTCAGGAACTTTGACGTGGAGGCTGAAGTATGAGGAGGAGCACTATCCTGAAGAATTATCCTTCTCCTGTGGTTTGTAATGTAATGGGCAGCACAAATGTCTTGATACCTCAGGCTGTTGATGTTGTCATCCACTTTGCAAATTTCTCACAAGCCCCCATACTGAATGTAACCCCAAACCATGATTTTCTTCTTCACCAAACATGACTGATTTCTGTGAGAATGTTGGATCCATGCGGGTTCCATAGGTCTTCTGCAGTATTTGTGATGATTGCGATACAGTTCAACAGATGATCCATCAGAAAAATCTACCTTCTACCACTTTTCCAAATGATCAACTAGATGTCAAGTTATTTTTTGTTGCTCTTATAACTGGGATCCACGACAAGACTTTTGTCAGGTACTGTATACAAATGTATACACAACAATGTGAGGAGTCTTGTGAAATTGATTCTCCCGTATTTTACAATTCTATCCTGCAATCATCCCCTAAAGGTATTTTCCTGTTTTCTCCTTTCTCTGAAGGTTGGCAATACACATTAAAGAGCCAATCCTCCCTATACGCAACCCATACCGCTGAAACCAACAGGGGCCGTCCCTTGCTTTTAAATGTGAGTCAGTTTTGTGCTTTCTTTTTATTTAGGCATAAAAACACTTTGATATACATATAAAAATGACGGGATTCCCTTTCCTTTTCATTACAGGTGCCGTCGCTCCTCCTATGCAATCCTCAAAACAGTCATAAAGCGGTGTGTGACTGTCAGCTGCCGCGCTCCATAGTGATAAATAGACTGTTTCCCCAAATGGATTCTGTACATGCGATTTGAAGCAGAGCGAAAGTGGACACTGGGTTTTGGGTGCGAATTTGAACAGACATATACACATAATTTACAATAATAACATCTGAAGATGTCGATCGTGAACAAAGTCAAGTTCTGACTTTAATTTTCATCACTGTTTGCTAGTTATTTTATTTTCGAGATCTGAGGTAAAAAGCTATCTGCTGCCACTTTCAGCAGCCTAGTATGGAACTTTTGATATAAATGTCATGTAAAACGGTACTCAAACTAACATTAGTAGCATTTAACACTGAATAAAACACATAATCTGGACCTGAGGTAATCATTGTCATTGTAGTTTATGCTGTTGCTCTGTTGTAACATTGCAGAAACAGTTTCTAAAATAGAACTTTTGCGCGTCACGGTGGCAGACGATGAGTACAAAAACTCCTTTTAACATGGAAAAGGACAAAAACAGTTTTAAACACACCTGCCTATATTTGTCTCTGAAAATCCAGGAGACCAGATGGTGTCGGGGGTGAGGTTGAAACCGGGCGACCGCTGCGATCGGATTCTTTACCAAAGTTGGAGACCCGAGGGTGTTACAGACAGTACCAAAAAATTGAGGGGGGTGAAATTCCGGGGGGTTTCCGAGAGAATAACAAAACGGGAAAGCGGCGGGAGATGGGTCAGAAATACTAATAAAAATATAAGAATAAAAATCCGAAGATCTGAGTAAAACGGGAGTATTGGCACTTGGCAGGTATGAGTTTTACGACTCTGTTAACAGGCAATAGCGCTTGTCAACCACAAGGGGAGCTGTGAGAGAAATATGCACAGTATCGCTATGTTTCTTACCGAGCATCAGTGTGGAAAAAATGTATCTCGCAATAAGTTACAGCTTGACAGGGGTCAAATATGCAAAAGATGCTGTAAAACTGGAGAATCTGCCAGAATTGAAGTATTATTCTAAATAGCAGCCAGTTTACCTGTTCAGAAAAGGTAAGGAACTCATAAAGAGCCTTCACAAAGCATACTAATAGATCATCCAGGTTAATATTAATAACAAATATAATAATAAAAAATAACATTATTATTTAGTATGATCTCTTTTATTTTGTTAAAATAATTGGTGATAAAAGCGGTTTTGTATGTCAATGTACATGGTTTTCATGCACATTTCTTACTAAAAACCTCAGCGAGGCTGCAACACATTTAGAGAAAAAGGTAAAACAACTGTGGAAGGGGACCGTGTGTGTTTGTTTGTAGATGAAAGGAATGTTTGTGTGTGCACATGGTCACTCTGATGTGTGTTCAGCACAAGGTCAGACTGACCACGACGTCTGTCTTGGGAAAACATGCCCTGTGGAAGAGTGTTAGTTGTATGTACCCTAAATCAGTGGAAAAAACATTGTGTGTGCGTGTTTATCTACTTTCCTGGAGGCTGAGGAAGTCCATATAATCACCTGGGGGTTTCCAAATATAGCCCACCAAAAATGGTCTTGACTAAATTAGACATTTAATTACAAATTTAAGCACTGTATAGGCCTGTGTGGGCCTTTTATCAAAGTCTATTATAAACAATTGTGGAAAAAACTTTCACTAGGCTACTTAAAGTCCCTTTGCATTGACCAATTGTACCCCTTAAAATAATGTATTATTAAAATATTTAATGAATTATTATTTAATAATTAAAGTCACGACATAAAGTAACTTAATATCTAACACACACACACACACACACATATATATATATATATATATATATATATATGTGTGTGTGTGTGTGTGTGTGTGAAAAAATATATTTTTTATATTAAAATAAGTCAACTCAAGTCACTATACTTTTATAAAAAGAGATCAAGATCATTAATTCATTTTCTTGTTGGCTTAGTCCCTTTATTAATCTGTAGTCGCCACAGCGGAATGAACCGCCAACTTATTCAGCATACGTTTTATGCAGCGGATGCCCTTCCAGCTGCAACCCATCACTGGGAAACACCCATACACACTCATTCACACACATACACTAGGGCGAATTTAGCTTAGCCAATAGCGCATGTCTTTGGACTTACAGTATGTGGGAAACCGAAGCACCTGGAGGAAACCCATGCAACACGGGGAGGACTTGCAAACTCCACACAGAAATGACCCAGGCGAGGCTCGAACTAGCGACCTTCTTGCTGTGAGGTGATTGTGCAACCGACTGCGCCCCCGTGAGGCCAGGTCAAGATCATGTAATTTAAAAAGTAATAAAAAGGCAAGCATAAAAATTACAGAACATTTGCTAAAATTAAAGGATTGGTGTATAATAGCAATTATTATTAGCAGTAGCAGTATTAGTATTATTAATATAGTGTATAATAACACGTTTTTTGGGGGGCGAACTAAACCTTTAGGATGAAAACAGAATATAACATTAAAAGCTGTAATAGTATCTCTGTGCTAAAATAGCATTGCTAGTCATCTAAAACAGTGGTTCCCAAAGTGGGGGTCACTTGGCGATTTCCAAAATCAAGTTCATTTTATTTAGACCAGTGGTTCTCAAACTGTGGCACGCATACCACTAGTGGTACACAGGCTTCCTTCTAGTGGTACGCGGAGGAATCAATGAATAATTAAAGTAAAAAATTAATACACTTTTAACCCTTTGGCATGTAAGATAACACCGATGTGATCAGTAAATTGTTAATATGCTAAACATTTTATTTAAGTGAACTGTGCAGTGCTGTAGCTGCTAAATTAGGCCTACTATGCTACTGTACTTCGACACCAGTTATTATAGTGGAACTTGGAGAGACAATTTCTTTCTGAGGTGGTACTTGGTGAAAAAAGCTTGAGAACCACTGATCTAAACTATTAGAATTACCATATTTTTTTATATCCATAACCTACTGAAGAACAGCATAGTAGTTAATAGTAACATTGTTAACATAATACACATTAAATAAAACCCAGCATCAACATGCAAGTTAAAAGCCATTAGCCTTTCGTTGATTTTATGGCATCAGGTTAACTTTCTGACACCTTTATGGCACTCACATAAGTTAAAAAATAAATACAGGCCACAACTGAACATAGAGGATCATCTCCGAGTGGAGTTCTCCAAAATTAAACGCTCAATAGACTTAGGCCTATAGGTATATGTGTGCCGTTGAGTGCAAGATTTATATATTTTTATTCCATGGTCTGAAATTCTTGATTCTGACTGGCTGGAGGGTGTACATTATTTTCGTTGAAACACACAGGTAGTTCCAGTCAGTTTTGATCACAGTTCGAAATAAATGCGCTTCTCCCAAACGTTTACAGTTACCATAGCAACTCGCATGTGCTGCACATGAAACCGATGAGAGCTACTAATGGCGGGCGGGACATCTGCAAAATTAGAAAAATACTATGCCACAAAATCAAGTTTCCCTCGTCAGAGAAGCAGTAGACAAAAGAAACGTGACTGGAAACACACTCCAGGTGTGACTGGGAATGTCTTATTTGTCCACCTGTGATCGGACTGATGAAATCGCATATTAATAATATTAGCAGGTATAAACAGCACGCAGATGCTCTCTTTCTCTCTGTCAGCCTGTCACAGCTGATTCAGTGGAGGGACTAGAAAATCTAACATGTAGAAACAGACAAAAATTCAGACAAATATTGCGCTGCAAAGAGAAAAACTATTTTAAACTTAGGCCTACCTCTGCTGCGCGTCGTGTGGTCCTTTGCCTCCACATCGTGCATTAAAATCCTTTAACGCACGGCAAGCCGTTTATTATCCCTTACATAACCACCTTAGAGAATATTGGGGGTCGCGAGTCACTGGCATTGTTATTTTGGGGGTCGCAGGCTGAAAAGTTTGGGAACCCCTGATCAAAAGTATGCAACAGAAAACTAATAATCATTAAAAATACCCTGATTACAGAGACTCTTATAACAAGTTCCTCTCAGAGCAGAATAGACACAATAAAGTGCTGCAACTCAACCGGAATTCAGTGTATTTATACCAATATTCAGCCAAATGTATTGATTAGAGAAAAATAACATTTGTTGATACGACTGAAAACCAAATGTTCCAGTAATGAACAATTCACTGTCAAACAATCCAGGTCACATACAGTAAACAAAGCCCAGTTTGTATGGATTTTAACATCGTGGCATTTGCATGAAAAGACAATTCACAGTTCTCAGTCCTACCACCAGCATGCAATGAGCGAATCACTTAAATATTATCGCACAAATTAAGCGCAATTATTAGCAAATTCAGGTTTTCCGTTTGGTTATTTGCTAGATGAATTGTGATTTGGACTTGAGAGAATTTCCTTGAGAGATTTACTGTTTAAGATTTCTGTACAACATACAGTAAAACCCATAAATAAAGGCGCTGAACAAACATAATGGACAACTCAAAGATATCGCATCTACAAATCAATAAAAACACAGCTTAAAACAAAAATGACATGTTAATTGTCCCTTTTTCCCATGATTTCTCAAACAATCCACAGATCTACAGACTGTAACAGGCTACAAAAATAAATAAATCCACTGTTATCATCAAACGGCAAAAAAAAAAATATATATATGTTTGGTTTCTCAAACTCAAATTAATTGTAATTGCTAAGGGTAAATCAAAACCACTTATACAGTACGTACTTATGCTACCATCATTTACAGGTCATCTCAAACATAAAACAAGAACTAGAGACTCAGAGCTAAAGCCTCTATAAATTGAAGTTCCTCTGAACATTAATTGTGCTACAAAACATACACACGCACACACACATCCTTTCCCAGGCCGACCTGAAGCAACACAGATCCCGTAATGGGAAACAGGCTCTCCAAAATGGATGGATGTGTAAACATGAGGCCTACACAGACGTGATGGAGTCCTGGAGGATTGTGGGTATGTGTAATTATGTATTAAAGGCTGAGGTGAGAGGGTCACCAGGAGAGGTGGAGATGAGGATGTTGATGTAGTTGAGCTAGTAACTCTTCTTCTGTCGGCTCTTTGACGTGCTCTCTGAAGGACAAAGACAATAATAATAGATTAATCAGAAATTTGAACAGATTTCTTTCTAAACTTACTAAAAACAAGCCAAAACTATACTGTATGAGTCTTTAAAATGTACACTTTGATTGGGAGCAAGGACTTGCTTACTGGGTCTCAATGATGATATGCCTTATAACTGTCGGATCAGAGATCTTTTACATACTTTGGTTTACTTTCCTTGGAAACATATCCTTGTAAGGTGGATTAATGAAGAACCCCCCAGTTTAAATCAATGGCTGCTTGCAGTCTGCAGCGTACTCCCACTTTCTCCACAGCTATAAATGACAAACCGTTCCCATTTTATTGGACGCGGGATCGTTTCTTTGATTGTCTTGAAACCCTTTAAGTCTCTATGACTAAAAGCTTGTGTGTTAGACAAAAAGAAATGTAAGCTTTTTTGTAAAATAATTTTGTATTTTGGTGAGGGTATAGAAAAATCCCCGTTTTAAAAAGGAGGATTGGAGGGTGTGCTCCAACTATAGGGGGATCACACTCCTCAGCCTCCCTGGGAATGTCTATGCCAGGCTACTTGACAGGAGGATCCGGCCGATGGTTGAACCTAGGATTCAGGGAACTAGGTCCAGGCTGTGGTACACTAGACCAGCTCTATACCCTCACAAGGGTGCTTGAGGGTTCATGGGAGTATGCCCAACCAGTCCACATATGTTTTGTGGACTTGGAGAAGGCATTCCACTGTGTACCTTGTGGCATTCTGTGGAGGGTGCTCTGGGAGTATGGGGTCAGAGGTGTTCTGTTAAGGGCTGTCTCATCCCTGTATGAACAGAGTACTGTAGGAGTTTGGTTTGCATTGCCGGCAATAAGTCAGACTTGTTTCCAGTGCATGTTGGACTCCGGCAGGGCTGCCCTTTGTCACCAATACTGTTCATAACTTTTATAGACAGAATTTCCATGCACAGCCTTGGGCTGGAGGGGGTCCGGTTTGGGGACCACAGGATCTCATCCCTGTTATTTGCAGACGATGTTGTTCTGTTGGCTTCAACAATTACAAACCTTCAGCATACACTGGGGCGATTTGCTGCCACGTGTGACAAGGCTGGAATGACTATCAGCACCTCCAAGTTTGAAGCCATGGTGCTCCACCGGAAAAAGTTGGTTTGTCATCTCCAGGTAGGAGGAAAGTCTTTACCCCAGGTGGAGGAGTTCAAGTATCTTGGGGTTTTGTTCACGAGTGAGAGATGGACGGAACATGAGATTGACAGATGGATTGGTGCAGGGGCAGCAGTAGTCCGTTGTGGTAAAGAAGGAGCTGAGCCGAAAGGCAAAGCTCTCGATTTACGGTCAATCTACATTTCTACTCTCACCAATGGTCATGACCTTAGGACAAGGACAAGATCTCAGATACAAGTGGGCAAAATGAGTCTCCTTCGCAGGGTGGTAGGGTGCACCCTTATAGATAGGGTGATAAGCTCTGTCACCTAGGAGGAGCTCGGAGTAGAGCCGATTCTACTCAACATCCAGAGAAGGCAGCTGAGGTGGCTTGGGCATATGTTTCGGATGCCTCCTGGACTTGCACTTTAATGTTGAATAGAAGAGTCTTGAAAAATATCTAGTAAAATATTATTTACTGTCATCATGGCAAAGATAAAATAAATCAGTTATTAGAAAGGAGTTAAGAAAACTATTATGTTTAGAGAATGTGTTGAAAAAAAATCTATGTTAAAAAGAAATTGGGGGAAAATATAATTCTGACTTCAACTGTATATATACTAAGAAATCTAGATTTGTACTTGATCATGAGAAGTGATAATGTAAAAAATAGTTGGGTGAACCACATCACATTCCACTGAATAATTCATTACCCTTCCTTAATGAGGAATGTGAGGGAAAGCTGTGAGGAAAGAAGCAGAACGTTTGAAATGGCGAAAAGAAAAGCCTCAGGCAAATTTCTGACAAGTATCGTCATCCATGCCCACAAAAATCACATACAAGAGAAAACACTGCACATCAAAATGAAACAATAAATCACTGGCAAGCTATGCTGCAAAAATAAAAGTTAAAGTCACACGCGTTTATGTAATAATTTGATGAACTTCCATTACTGTTGACTTCACTGGAAGAGAAAAACATTGGATAAACTTAAATGAATAAATTAAAAGGTACAGTTTACCCCAAAATTTAATTTAACTATATCTAAAATGATTCTAAACATTTATGAATTTCTTACTTCACAAAACAAGATATTTTGAAGAATGTTGTAAAAAAAGCAGCCATTAAGATCCATAGTAGGGACAAAACTACTATGAAAGTCAATGGCTGTTTTGAACATTCGTCAGTATATCTTCCTTTATGTTCAACAGAAGAAAGAAACCCAAGTGGAGGATGAGTAAATGATGACTTTTTTTGGTGGGTAAACTTCTCTTATGTTTAACAAGCTGATATCGTTTGTTTTTCTGTTTTTACTGGGTCTTCTATGAATGAATAATTATAAATTCCAACTAATTTCCAGCTCTATTGAAATTAACAAAGACAGATAATCTAGCAGGACTAAACGAATAATCAAATTATAAACAAATTAATAGAATGTACATAAATAAAACAGAAAAAATACTCTAAAATACATTGCTATCTCTGAAATGAGGGATATTACTTTTTAAAAAAGTCCCCGATTTACATCTAATACACAAGAGCCATGATTATAATCAAGTTTTGCCAGTTTACTGACAGAAGTCTTTGGCTGTATAATAAATCTATTGTTATATCTATTGCTGGCTGTATCCAGTTTCCCCCACAGTCCAAAGACACGCGCTATAGGTGAATTGAATAAACTAAATTGGCCGTAGTGTATGAGTGTGTTTGCGAATGGGTGTTTGCCAGTACTGGGTTGCAACTGGAAGGGCATCCACTACATAAAACATATGACGGAACAGTTGGCGGTTCATTCCGCTGCGACGATACCCGATTAACAAGGGACTAAGCCAAAAGAAAATGAATGAATGAATAAATTTTGTATACATGACACAAATCAAAATACTTTGTTTCATTACTAATAGGCAGCTCGCTAAGTGTTTAGTAACTATGACTGGGGCCGACCATCTCAATATTCAATATTCAATACTCGATATCTCAAATTCACTCACTTGTTTTCAATCACTCCTTTAAGTGGACTATATTAGCGGACTAATGTAGGCAACAGTGAATGAGGGTATAGAGGTGATTTTGAATACAGCATTCAACTTCCATTTTATGATTCTCCCAGGTCCACGGTTTCAGCTAAAAAGCTTCTTTAATGTTCTACTAATGTTCTGCTAAGGGAAAAAGTCGTCTACGTCTTAAATGTCCTGAATGTGAGTAAATTAACAGCAAATGTTCATTTCTGAGTCAAATGTCCCTTTAATAGGGAACTTAGCAATGGCTTTATTCAGTCTTACTTGAACATAAGCTGCACAGTGCTTTGATAGGCGATTCTCTCCACATCTTCAACAGACAGACCATTACTGCGGTCCCACTTATAGGTGAAGTTCTGAAAACAAGAGCATACAAAAAGATTAACTACATTATTGATTTGTCAAAGAAAAGGCTTAACTTAAACTGAAAGGGCCTATATTATGGATCCTAAAAGTTTGTGTGTGTGTGTGTGTGTGTGAGGGTCCCCAACAACCGGTTAATACAAGGTTAAAAACGCATTTACATACCCGTCAACAGTTGGATTTAAATATATGGGATACCATTTCATATATTTCCTTGTCGGCTTAGTCTCTTTATTAATCAGGGGTCGCCACAGTGGAATGAACCACCAACTTATCCAGCATAAACATTACGCAGCAACCCAGTACTGGGAAACACCCATACACACTCTCATTTACACACTTATTTACTATGGCCAATTTAGTTATCCAATTCACCTATACCACGTCTTTGGGCTGTGGGGGGAAACCCACTCCAACACTGGGAAAACACGGAAAATTCCACTAAATGCTAACTGACCGTCTTGCTGTGAGGCGACAGTGCTAATTACTGAGCCACCGTACCAACTGCTACTGATTATTTGTTAATGAATAGTTTCGAGAAACCAAATTTAAATACGGTAATGAATGATACTCTATATGACCAACACTGAGATGACAGATTAAATAGATATGATTTATAATATTCATCATATGAAGCTACTGATGAATTTTTTATTAAAAGTTAAGAGTGAAACCAAATTTTAATACAGGAACAAATGATACTCGATACCATTATTACACTGTAATAACCAATGCGACATTTTTTCCATCTTAAACATTCGGTATTTGAAATTTTTATTTATTTTTTTGACAAAAGCTTTTTAAGTTCAGCAATTTGAACTATTTCATCAACAACAAAAAAGATTTGCATAGCTTATTTTTCAAATTTCACAAAAAAAAAAGATTTTTTAAAAAACTTATTTACCATGTAATTGTTGGACTGAGTCAGCTAGGGCTCGGCGATCAATCGAAATGAAACCGAAATTGACATTCAGAACCTTTAATCGATCAAATTTTTCCAGATCAATTTTTTCAATTACTTTTCCTACCGCGTGTGGAGTCATGACCACACTCTGTTAAGGCTGATTTAAACTTCTGCGTTGAATGCGCGGGTGTTGTCCGACGCAGCCTTTGCACGGTCACATACTGTACCTGCGCACCTCTCAAAAAATTTAACCACGTCGCACTACACTGAAGATGATTGGAAGCTGCACTGCTTAAACTATTATTTACAGGGTATACAAGAGATATTATTTAGAAGAGATACTGCTGATTTTCTACGTTTAATATGAAAAACACAGAAAATAATTAATTTAGTCTCCAAAAGTGCAAGTTTTGGAAGAAAAAAGTGACTGTTGGTTTCAGGCAACGTGTGTTTTAGTTGCAGTTGTTTAACTTTGATGTTCAATAAATAATTATAGATAGTAGACGGTTTTATTGTTTTAAAATCAAGTAATGCAACCTTCATTCAAAGATCTTGTAAGACTAAAAATATGTGAGCATATTTACTGTACAAAACCTGTCAGTGAATTATGAGGGCAATAAATAAATAAATAGTTTATTAATCATAATCGAGTTAAAATGTTCAATTAATCAAGATTTTGATTTTAGGCCAAATCGCCCTGCCCTAATATTAATTTACAATAACAAAGTGCAGAGAGTTTCTGAAGAACTACAGACAGATTTCAGCTGCTGTCTGGGCTTTCACTGCCTTTCTACAACTTCCTTTCTTAATGTGTTCAATACTTTTTCCCTGTGTCATTTTATTTTATTACAGATAACTTAATGAGTAAATCAATTAATTTTGTTTTCTTTGTATCTATGGATTTCTTTGGTTGTTACCAACATCTGGGGAAAATTTAAAGTCAACAGCACCTTTAGAAACATGTTTTCTGAGAAAAATGGTGACAATATTTGTGTTCAACATTTATTTCCCCCACTGTACATAGCACATTAAGTCCAAGCTCTTACTAGTTCTTCTCATAAGTGCATGTTTATAACATTCTGGTAATTTGTTAAATTTTGACTGTTTCTATATTCACGGTTTCATTCAAACTAAATATTCTGGCTATGATTTGTGAATGTGACCAAAAACATATATATATATATATATATATATTAAATAAGTGAATTGGTCAACAACCTACATACCTCTAAAATGAGTGCCACAAACAGGTTGACCCACATGACTGAAGACGTCAACCACCAGACCACAAAGTACACCAGAGACCAGCTGACATGGAAAAAAACGATAGCTACAAATTGACAAAAACCTGTCCCAGCCAAAGCAACCAAACGTGTTAAAGAAAGACAGAGGGTCATCTATGTGTGCGACTTCTGACTTACTCTGTAGTGTATCTGGCATACGCGTCTGTGAAAACATGCCAGTTATTCACCACCATGATGTTATAGAGCAGAATCAGAGACGACTGGAATGATGACAGGGATAAGAGTTATAACAGCTCAATCATTTACATTGTTACATAGATTAAAACAGAACAAATAAAAAATACATTGATGAAAAAAATTAATACAGGGTTCATGCAGTCATGGAAAACCTGGAAAAGACATGGAATTTTGACTTTGCATTTTCCAGGTCAGGAAAAGTTTTGGAAAAATCATAGAAATTAGTTCTGTATGCTCGAATATAAGTTTAGTTGCTTTTACTTCCTTTCCTAGAATTTTCTTGCTGTGTAAGAATTATGTAAATCAATTTTACATAGATATTAAAATCAATTTAAACTAAATAGATTGTTGCGTGTATTATTATATGCTGTAATAAATCTGAATGTGCATTGTTTTCCTTATTATTTATTACAAAAACGTAGACATCACATGATACATTGGGTCATAAAAATTTACTTAAAAGTCTTGGAAAAGTCACAGATTTCTCTGAAACCATTTGAGAGTTTCCTTGGCTGTGTTTTGGATCATGGTTTTGCTGAAATGTCCACCGTAGTTTCATCTTCATCATCATGGTAATGTAGGTGTTGGACTGAAGTAGCTAATATTAATTTACAATGACGAAGGTCAGACGGTTGCTGAAGCACTACTAAGAGATTTCAGCTGCTGTCTGGGCTTTCACTGCCTTTCTACACCTTCCTTTCTTCATAAGTTCAATACTTTTGCCCTGTGTCATTTCATTTTATTACACATAACTTAATTTGCAAACTAATTAGATTTGTTTTCTTTAGTTGTTACCAATGTCCGAGGAAAATTTCAAATCAACGGCACCTTTAGAAATAGATTTTCTGTGAAAAATGATGACGTGTTCAATACTTATTTCCCCCACTATCCGTAGTATATTTAGTCAAAGCTCTTACTAGTTCTTCTCATAAGTGCTTACTTATAGAATTCTGGGAATTTGTTAAAAGAAAAAAAAAAGCCTGTTCAGATCAGATAAAGGATGAATTCTTCATCAGGATGTCATGGGAGGCTTAAAACGTTTTCGCAACTTACAGCAAAGTCATCAAAGTTGTTTGGCCAGTATTCTAGCTGTTCAAAAGTGCCACAGTCCATGCTATAGGCCCCTGTCATGTTCTCCAAGCTGGAGTTGGACACCAAACTGAAAGGAAAGCACATGGAAAAGAGATTCAGATGTAGAGGATTCAGAAATGACCAACTATATAGTTCATTATTAGTTAGAATTAGTTCAACTTTGCATAGTATAGCAACAAATACAGTGAGTGATAGTTCAAAATGACCACTACTTCCACGTGTGACACCGCTGCGGGATACAGGGATTACGAAAATGTATTTAGGTGTAACAGCAGTATGGAATGCGAACAAACAGAAATATACAGTAGCTGTAAATACCCTGCTACTTGTAAATAAAGATGAAATAACAAAACAAAGCATTATAAATCCTTCATAAATCATTTAAAACTTCTTAACAAGCTTTATTATCATTGTAAACTTGTTAAGTACAATGAGGATTCATTTTGGAAATCAAAACAAAAAGAAATAAAAGACAACTAAAATGAAAGAACAAGCAGAAACAAATGAATGAATAAACGGATGAATGAATAAATAAATAAAGCAGTGTTTTAGCCAAAATACAGAGAGATGTACAGTATGTGTTATTTTAAAATGAGAGGATTAAGACAATAAATAAGCTTTTTCATTTATGTAATTTAATTTAATTCATTCATTTCCTTTGTTAATTATATGGGCTTAGTAATAGATGCATTTACTTAGACATGTTATTATTAAATGTGAATTCAACAGCATGAACAAAGGTTGATTTTATTTTCGAAGGGCCTGTGTTGTGCTAGTTTACCATAGGCTACATAGAGGCTTGACCCTTTTTAATTTTTTTTTAGTTTTAAGGCCTTATTAATGTGCTTAAATAATAACTACATCACCAGTTGTAGGTCTGACATAAGCCTTTTAAATGGTTTTTTGTAAGAAGTCCCACATTTATTTAATAAGAAATTAATTAAAAACCTGTAATATTATGATAGATTATTAAAATTTGTAGCTGTCTTTCATTTTTAATGTATTTTAGAAGGCAATTAAATCTTGCAGTGGCAAAACTGAAATTAGTATGTCCTTATTAATCCTGTTTTCATTCCGGTTTCTATGTACAT
This sequence comes from Danio albolineatus, assembly GCA_903798035.1. NCBI lineage: Eukaryota > Metazoa > Chordata > Actinopteri > Cypriniformes > Danionidae > Danio > Danio albolineatus. The sequence continues at coordinate 371,576 of CAIGQQ010034334.1, forward strand.
TCTTCAATACTGCAAAAAAAATGTGGAATATAAGTTGACCAGGCCAAAAAAACACATATTTTATTTTATTATTGATAATCTGCACCAGGGGCGCCACGGTGGCCGAGTGGTTAGCACGTTCGCCTCACAGCAAGAAGGTCGCTGGTTCGATCCCCGGCTGGGCCAGTTGGCATTTCTGTGTGGAGTTTGCATGTTCTCCCCGTGGTTGCGTGGGTTTCCTCCGGGTGCTCCGGTTTCCCCCACAGTCCAAAGACATGCGGTATAGGTGAATTGGGTAAGCTAAATTGTCCGTAGTGTATGTGTGTGAATGAGAATGTATGGATGTCGTTCCCAGAGATGGGTTGTGGCTGGAAGGGCATCCGCTGCGTAAAACAAATGCTGGATAAGTTGGCGGTTCATTCCGCTGTGGCGACCCCGGATTAATAAAGGGACTAAGCCGAAAAGAAAATGAATGAATGAATAATCTGCACCAGCAAGTGAGAATCCTTGTGAACACATAAAATGGAAATGTATTATTCTATTTATTGTACAAGTTAAATTCACAGCTTAAGATGGAAACACAGCTATGGTCCTACCACCCTTCATTCTAACATGCCAATCCATTGTTAACTGAGCACTAATAATAAGTTTCAATAATAGAGCAGAAAATCAGCATATTAGAATGATTTCTGGAGAATTGTGTGACACTAAAGACTGGAGTAATGATGCTGAAAATGCAGCTTTGCCATTTAAAACTATCATAGTTTTAAAACAAACACAGCCTTGGTATGCTCTAGGAACTTCCAAACCTTTAAAAATCCTGTTAAATGGACATTTGGTAAACTGTACCTCATGTTTGATGGAGGACTTATAGCTCCTTGGAAAAGCCAGATACCAAGAACTGCAAACATATAGTACGCCACCTGAAATGAAGAGACCAAACTCAATATCAGTGATAAAACCTCTATAATGACACTGTAAAAGAAGTCTGCTCACTCACCAGAAGAATGCCAGCAAATGCCCGTAGGTTTTTCACCAGGTCAACGATAGTGCTGGCCACCACTGCCATCAACTGAAGAGTAAAAATTAATAATAATAATAATAATAAATTAAAGCAGGGGTGTCAAACTCGGTTCCTGGAGGGCCACTGCCCTACACAGTTTAGTTACAGCCCTGCTTCAACACACTTGCCTGTAGGTTTCAAACAAGCCTGAAGGACTCTTCAAGGTTTGAGCAGTTGTGTTTAATTAGGGTTGGAACTAAGCTGTGCAGAGCTGCGGCCCTCCAGGAACTGAGTTTGTCACCCCTACTTTAAAGCAAATATTGCTGGTCTTAATACTATGAGAAGCTTTAGATAATCGTAGTGATGGGAGTCCATATAAAGTATACCTATAGCCAGAAATTGCCTACTGGCTATTAAGAAATGTTTTCAAATATGTACAGAATAATTCACTGTCAGCGAGTTAATAGAAGCAAAACATTATTTGGAAGCAAACCAGTATGGATGACAAAGATTTGAAACTAAATATATAAGTAAAAAATGAATGAAGGAAAGAAGAAAGGCAGTAAATAAATGAACAGAGGAAGGAGTGGATAAATGGATGAAGAAAGATAGAAAGGAAAGAAGTGGGAAAAAAACTAATGAACAAAGATTGGAAGGAAGGAAGGAAGGAAGGAAGGAAGGAAGGAAGGAAGGAAGGAGGGAGTGATTAAATAAATGAACAAAGGTAAGAAGGAAAGAAAAAAGGAAGTGAAAAAAATAAGTAAGGAAGTATGAATAGAAGTAAAAAATGAACAAAGTATGAAGTAAAAAAAAAGAAGTAAAGATGGAAGGTAGAAGTGAATAAATTAATGTACGAAGAAAGAAAGGAGTGAATAAGGTAAGAAGGAAGGAAAAAAGGAAGAAATTAAGGGAATAAAAGCAAGAATGGAAGTAAAGAAGGAATGATGGCAGTATTTGAATGAATGTAGGAAGCAAGTGAGTGAATAAAAGAAGGAAGCAAGGATACATAGAAGTAAAGAATGAATGAAGTATGATGCAAAAAAAGGAAGAAAGGAATGAAATAATAAATGAAAGTAAGAGTGAATAAATTAATGAATGTAGGAAAGAAGCAAGGAAGGAAGTGAATAAAAGTAGTAAGGAAGGATGGATGAAAGTAAAGAATGAATGAAGTAAAGTATAAAGTAAAAAAATAAGAAGGAAGAAAGGAATGAAGTAAAGAAGGAAAGCAGAATTTAATTAATGAATGAAAGAAGGAAGGAAGGAGCGAATAATGAAAGAACAAAGGTAAGAAGGAATGAAGGGAATAAAAGAAGGATGGAAGTAAAGATTGAAAGAAAGAATGAATGAATGAATGAATGAGGGTTTAAAGGAAGCAAGAAATAAATCAAAGAAGGAATGGAGTGAATTAATCCATTATTAAAGAAAGGATGGACATAAAGAATGAAGAAGGAAGGACAGAATGAAGTAAATAAAGGAACAAGTGAATACATTAATGAATGAAGATAGTGAATGAATGGAGGGAAAGAATGAACAAAGGATGGACAGAATTAATGTAAACCATAAAACGGAGTAAAAATAAAATGTCACCACTGCGCTATTTTCATATCCATGTGTTTTTTTAGAAACCTGTGGATTATGATTAATGCAGTGCTTCATTTGTGAATTGCGAGGTCCCGGAACAGATCGGGGTAACGGATCCGGCATGTTACCGGAGGATGGAGAGGTGTCACGGACAAAACTTGAAGAGGGTTGGGGAGTCGCGGAAGAAAGTGAAAGTGAACAGCAGACGGGGGAGGAGGGCGGTTGAGGAGGGAGATCGGTAAAATGAGGTGCCGGATCTGGCGTGTTCCGGCACAAATTAAGCCCTGGATTATTGTGAGAAATCAGTCACCAACCTTAATTTCTGGAATAATCCTGAGGAATCGGAAAACGATCAACATGTTGACCAGTCGTATCATCTCCCACAAAGCCATCAAGTGTCGCGGAACTGGATCCCTGTCGAGATGAGGGCAAAACATCCAAATCAAAGAGAGATTTATTTTTCTAATTGAGTTTTTGATTGTGAACTCCACACACTTACACGTCCACATAGGGAATCTTAAATGTGATGAATATGACGATCTGAATGACCTGTTGAGAACAAAGAAAGAACACAACATGTCTTAAATTAGTATCTTCACCTACACACAACCCACAGGCAAAATTATTAGCCCTCTTGTGAAATTTAAAGAGCACCTATTACGCAAAAATCACTTCTATAATCTCTTTAAACACAGTCGTTTGGCAACAGTCTGTGACTATAACCAGCTTCTAATGGTACAAGTATATTATTTTTATTGTTAATTATAACACTTTGATTGACATTGAGGGGGAAAGCCCTGCCCATTAGTTATGATCTCTCCCTCATGAGCATAGGACATTAGTCTTGTTTTTGAATCTGCCACTCACGCTGCGAGCAGAGGGAGGAGTGGGCGTGGCTGGCAGTGCAAGGGAAAAAGAGGGGAGCAAATAACTGTTGTCAGTTGGCTCACAAAATGAGACTCAAACCATGAGGAGACGCATGATTTTATAGTTTACAAAGTTAAAATGCAAAGAAATAAACAATAATTTACTTCATAATATACACTTGACCACAATTTGTTATATCATTATAAAGATAATTATGCAAGCACTATAAATGAGGAGGAATGCAGACACAGTAGTAGCAGTCTCTTTCCCTATCTAGTCCAACCATAAGCCTTGCTGATAATCCAGAGAATTTTAAAAATAGTCGAACACAGCAGCACAGATATAGGTTATGTGTCTGAATGGTAATGAACTCAACTGATAAAAGACAAAGTTGGCCATTCTCCAAATCTTGTATAGCTCTCCCTGTATTGGGCCTGACAGCATTGGGGGGAAAAATATGCAACAAACCCCGTGGATCATAAAAACAAACACATAAAGTTACGACCCTTTATGAACGGCTAAATACTGCTTGCCGTGTGCGGGCACTGTCTCACCCAGTAAATGGGTCTCACAGCTTGGCAGGTCTGGCCTGCCTTCGGAAAGCACATGCTCTCATGAATAATTAAGAAGCAGGGTCACCTCATAGGATAAGAAAACTCAAATATGAATAATAATGAGAAACAGAGGCGTTATCACTCCACTAGCAGATTAGCGCTACGTCACCAATTTTGATCCGCCCCAGAAATTATTTTTAAATCCGGAAGATGAAATTAGCTGACAAAAGCTCAAAATTATCCAGTTTTCCTCACAATTAAAGCTGACAGGTGCTAAGGGTGTCTTAACTTATGATCAACACACACAAATCTGTTAAAAAGCACTCAAGAGTGTCTAGAACCTTTAAAGCGACAGTCACCAAAATGGCACAATTAGTATCAAAGCCTATAGGGGCAGTTTCAAAGAGCTGTGAAACATTATTCATGGGCTATTTTGAGCTGGAACTTCACATACATACAAGGGACATCAGAGACTGATTTTACCTCCTGTAAAAAGGTGGATAACAGGTACCCTTTAAATTATTTAAAAGTTCTGTTTAAATGAGAAAAGATTTTTGCGGCACGTTTTTAAACATACGTTTCTTAAAAATTTTGTCAATACAAAATTATTTTATTGTGCAAGATACCAGTATTCAGCTCAAAGTGCTAGAATTTAACAGGTGTAACTAGTTAATTAGGTTAACTAGGCAAGTTAGGTTAATTAGGCAAGTCATTGGATAACAGTGGTTCATTCTGCAGTCAATCAAAACCCCAAACCATATTTCTTAAGAGGGCTAATAATATTGACCTTAAAAACTGACCATAAAATTACAAACTATTTCAGCTAAAATAAAACAAATAAGACTTTATGCAGAAGAGAAAATATTGTAGGTAATACTGTGAACATTCCAGTGCTCTGTTAAACAGGTTTCAGCTGTATGTACTCTATGTACAGTACAATACATCATTTATTTATAATGGTTATTTTAAATATGGTATAATCAAAACACACACTGTTATGTTCCATGATAGTTTTGTGTATTTATTTTTCTCACCCTCCTCTCTCCGCTTCTCACTCCACTTCTAGGTTTCTTATTGGTTCAGTTAACTGTCCATCATCTTTATGACGGTGCCAGTTCCACCAATCCCAGGATGAGCCGCGAGGATTTAAAGCTCTGACAGATCAGTGTGTGGTGTGCGTTCTGCCTCGGCGAACTTTTGTGCTCCACACTGTTGTGTTTTTATTTGATGATTTATTATCTCATTTTTACTGTGGTAATTCGCGTTTACTTGTTAAACTTCATAGGCTTTGATGAAACTGCTTTGATGGTTGTGTGATTCTAAACTGAGCCGTATGATATTCTTATGTTTGTTTTAGTTTAGCTTGTTTTTGTTAGATTAGTTTGAGTGTTTTGCCCCATGTGTAATTTTGACTTTTGTAGTTTAATTAGTTTAGTTTGGGTGCCATGTGCACTGCAGATATTGGGTTTTATTTTTACTATTTATTTTTGTCACCTAGTTTAGATGATAGATTAAGGATTGTTTTGTTTTGTTGATTTTTTAATTTTGGCTTACATTCTATCTTCGTTTAAAGAGAATATTCTAAATGTTTATTTCTTTTTTCCATTATTATTGTTACATATTTTGTTTAAACCATTGAGTAAAAAGCTTAAATTCAGAATTGATTCCTGCCTCTACCTTTATCTGTCGCACACATTACATTTTGTCTAACCTAAATGTTACAGCATCCCTTTCAAACATCATAAACTTGTAATCCACACACACACACACACACACACACACACACACACACACACACACAC
>CAIGQQ010034334.1:382454-393647 GCA_903798035.1 Danio albolineatus
TATATATATATATATATATATATATATATATATATATATATATATGCCTTTCTGTGAAATTGTAAAATTTGGCCCGGGACAACGTGTTGTTTTTTGCATCTGGCCCTCAGCCAAAAAACTTTGGACACCCCTGCTCTATAATATTCAATCTGGACCCTGTGGAGGCTATTTCCTGATTGTCTGTTTCATCGTGTTTTCCTTCTTCAAACAGGATTTCAGAAGGAATGGCATAATGTATTAAAAGTTAAACCTTTCTGTACTTTTCAACAGTCAGAATTTCATCAATTCAGACCATATTGCTAACAACACTGGTAGAAATGCTGCTCAAATAGGACAAACAGCCTCTCTCCAACATTGCCTTTCACATATCTTACACAATTCAACTAAAATAACTAAAACTCTAACCTAATTAAACTCGTATCCTAACAAACCATACATCGGCTGAAAGAAAAAACAAACAAACAAACAAGCAAACAAACAAACAAATAAATAAATGAATACTTTTATGACTGGTTTTGTGGTAAAAGGTCACACATATCCATTGTACCATCAGTAAAACAACAGAATGTTGGCCTTAAACTTTTGCACAGTACTGTACATCCAATATTAACCCAACTAAGACTTCCCTTTTTTAAGATGCTTTGGATAAAATATTCTATTAAATGAATACATGTAAATGTAAAAAAAAAAAAACATGAAAGGAAAAAACACACACACAAAAAAAAAATTAACTGTAATAAATTAATTTGTTTAGGCTTTTTATCCAATGGTTTGCCAGTGAAGATAGCATAATATGCAAAAGAGGAGTTGCTCTTACACGTGGCCTTCAGCCTGAGTGCTGGTGTGACCTCGGCCTGGACAGCACAGCACCTCAAATGCAGCCCGGATACCCAGACGTCTCCTGATGATTGACGTCTGAACTGACATCTGAACACAGACATGATTTAACCCATTATTAAAGTAGGTTTGCACAAAATAATAAATATCTTAATGTACTGTCCATGTACTATAAAATAATGATTACTCTGTGGCTCCAGATAACTTAAAACATAATTCATACAGTAAATGTATGGCTTTGTTTGGTCTATCTGGACCTACACTATGAAAAAAAGTGCGCTTAGTAATGGTTTACACACATACGTATCATAAAATGCAAACAAATACTAAGTTATCATCTCATCAACTGTCAAATTACATGTGTACATGCACGTTTAAGGAGTATTATGTTAAATCTTACAAACTACTTGTCTTTGCATCTGTTTGTGTGTGTAACGTGTGTATTTTTACATGTGTTGTCCATTTATTAACAGACTGTATTTAAATGTATATTGTCTTAAAAGTATGGCAGTGTATTTTGCACTGTATTATGTACATTTCTATCCTTTATATCAGGGGTCTCAAACTCAATTTATCTGGGGGCCGCTCAAGGCAGAGTCTGGGTGAAGCTGAGCTGCATCAGGTTTTCCACAAGAAATTAATTATATTATTAATTATTAATTTCTAATTTATTTATTTTTTTAATCTTATTCTGTGTAAAAAAAATACAAATAGATTTGTGAAGATTGGAATTTTTTAAACACAAAATAAAATGGAAAAAATCAAGTAAATGCTGAATCAATTAAAATAAAAAGCGGAAAGCAAAACACAAATTTTTCCCGAAAAAGAATCCGGCAAGACCCGGCTCAATTTAAGCACTGATTTAAATACATTTATCTGCATATAATGTCCCACTGGACAGCAACTTAAAAAACTTCTTTGAAGTGTTGTGAATGAAGCACGCTGGGACGAATAACCACGTGTGCCCAATAGAAACGAGACAGCCACGAGGCACAGAAGAAAACACTCGCTGCTGTAACTTTCACTCATTGAGAAATGTTTCTCTGCCTGCGAGAGCCATATACTCCACCGTGATAGGCAGGTTCATTCAGCTTCGCAAACAACACTGTAAAGTGCCATTTCAAACTTGCAGGCTGCACTGACATTGAACTTGCATCGTCCTGCAGGCCGCATTTGGCCCCTGGGCCGCGAGTTTGAGACCACTGCTTTGTATTGTCTCAAATGTCTTAAATGTTTTAATTGTCTTAAATCCATGCATGTACTCCAGCGTAAAAAGTGGACGTCTGTACCGGCCAGTGCATCGTGACGTCTCTGAGCGTGCAGCATTGATTCAAGGGATAGACTTTGTTCAAGCCAATCATCGCGCTCTATTGTGTATGCGGCGCAACTCATTAATATGCACGAGAGCTTTGAAGACTGTGTGTACGTGTTGCAGTGTCCAGACGGCAGAAAGAGGCCACGTTGTGTTGCCAAAACAAGTGGAAGAAGAAGAATTGTTTGGAGACACAGGTCGCCAGTGTTGTGTTTATGTGCTGCAAGAAAGGTTTTGTTTACATTTCCGCTATGAGAGTGCAGCTGGACTCGTACGCGTGCGCAGCAGAAATGCGTCTGTAAGAAACTTTTTCACCCGAGAGCTTTCTGCATCTGGAAATGGTGAAATCGGGATTTGCCACTCGTCTCCTTTTAAAACAGACGCCGCTCCAGTTTATGTGGATTGTCCTGGTCTACAGATTTGGTAAGCGATCAGTGCTCTTTGTTTGTTTATTCAGATGGCAAAGTTAGTTCGTAGTTAGTTAGTAGTTCGTAGAGTTCGTAACTCTTTCAGTGTGTAAAGACAGACCTTTGTCAAAATGATGAACTGTTACTGAGTTTACAGTATGTTAATATCCATACAATATTAAAGACTAAAAGATCTGCTGTAAATTATGCTCTCCGAGTGCAAACACTGAGGTAAAACAATTACTTTTGTGTAGAATTTTTGCCGCATTTTGTGACAGGATAGTCTGCGAAGGGTTTTTATTTCTCCCTTACACCACGCGGTATCAAACACTCCATTAAAACAACACTCTTAGTAGTGCCAAACTGCCGTTAAAGTCGACAAATTAATAATTTGGCTAATAATTAGATTACTGATGTCAATTTAAACAGTCACTGTCTTTCTCAACTGAGTCTGTGTTTTTGTGTTGCTTGTTTGAACATCAACGTGTGCCCAAATGGAAACTTCCATCTTTATGCAAAACCTTCCCTCTTTCCCTCCCCTGATACTCCCACCTAAACAGAGCTGGACACACCCACTTTCCTGAGCTTTTCCAGACTGTAGGTCTGCTGAGACAGGGGGGTTTTGTGGCCCTTTAATAAAATATGTCAAATGTTTGGCAAATGAAACACCATTCCCATGCCATGAGAACCAAATCATCACTTTCTGGGAAACTGGCAGACATTTTCAATAATAAAAATACAAGAAGAAAAAAAAAAGCAATCACTATAACACTTACCTCCTACATTTTCATGAATGACTTTGATTCAGGCATTTGAGAACATCTGAAGCACCTTTGAGATTAGATTCTATGCAATGAGATTGATATTCTAGCTAGTTTTTGTGTGTGTGTGTGTGTGTGTGTGTGTTTGTATGCGTTTCCCCATTGTTGTTTAATTGTTTGTGTTTGCATCACGTTCTTAACATGCTCTTAAGCTGGGTGCATACTGTACATCCATACAGCATATATCTTATCTTCTTATACCATCTTCATTTTTATCTCCCAAAACAAAAACAAAAAATTTATGGATTTAAAAACATGGCTTCAAATCAAGTTACATTTTGGCACAGACACTATTGTATGGAAAAGGGAAACCCGGAAATTATGCCGCAAATATATTCTGTGGTCCATGAAAGAAAAAAAAAAACAGTGATGCATTAGCCAAACTTTAAAAGCAAGCAGATTTTTTTTCCAGGGAAATAATGTCTGATGTAAAAGTGCATTACTCACCAGTAAATATCCCCTGAACTGGTTATAAATAATAGCTGTCATTAAATTCATCAACAAATATGTTCCTGAGAGAAAAACACAATGTCAGTGTTAATGCAGAGTTATAAACACAAATAAGATTACTGCATTCTACACTTAAAATGTTGCAAAAAGAAAAAAGGATTTCATTTAGCAGAGATGGATTAAATATAAGTGACAGCAAAAGCACTTATTTCACAATTGACTTCTCTGTATATAATACAACTTCAATATAATATTTAATATAGAAAATATTAATAGCTGTTTTTGTTGTTTCTGTTTTTTTTTTTCAGTATTTAAGCATTAAACAGTCATGAAAAACGTATTATAGTTTACACAAAAATATTAAGCAGCAAAAAGAGTTAAAGAAATCTTCTGTAAATACCAAAATCAGCTCATTAGAATGATTTCTGAAGAATCATGTGACAATGAAGACTGTAATGATTTTAAGATCTTAATGAAATTAATTTTTTAAATGGTGCTTTTTAATTGTACAAATATTTCACAATAATATTATACCATAATACCATAATAAAAATTAATTTTCCTCCGCCTTAGTCCCTGATTTATTATTTATTTATTAATAAATAAATAAATAAACAAATAAAGATTAAATTAAATTAAATTAAATTAAAATGTAATTAAATAAAAAAATAAAAATAAAAATATATTTAAATTAAATTAACATTAAATAAAATTAAAAAAATATATATATATTAAATACATTTTTATAAAAATAAAAATTTTTATTAAGTTAAAATAAATGAAAAAAAGAAAAATAAAATAAAATAAAAATAAAATAAAATGTAAAAATTGAATTAAAAAAAGATTAAAAATTAATAATAATAAACATTTGAAGTGGATTAAAAAGGTTAATGAAAAATTTTCTAAAACTATTGAAAACACCCTTTCTTGTCTTAGGACAATTTTGAAAATCTTTTTTGATCCACTTTATATATAAATTCCAATATTTTGACATGTTGTGTATACGCTGACAACGACCTGAATACTATGCAACTTACCAAACACACTAAAGAGTATGAAAAATATAGAATAGCCTCGGTTCAGAGAGTAGGCTGGAATCATGACTGTTGAGAGAACAAAAGATCAAAACAAAGTTTTAGCACTGATGTAGATTCACATTTATAACACATACAGGTACATGTAAAAAATTGACAGAAAATTGTGGCAAATCACAAGACCTTAAGTCATGTGGTTAAAACCAATGACTCATAGCTTCTACAGCAATGAGCCAGAAGTGACGGAGAATTTGACACAGCACTGGCAAAATGTCATCTTGTTTCACTGACCACCTTAAGCTTTACTGAGTCATTCAGAGATTTACACCTCCTGAGAAAAACTGAAGGCTTACCGTCAGGGTTATTGGCTGTGGTGAGCAGCACTAGCAGAGAAGAAAGGGCTTTTGGCAGGTTTCTGAAGTATGTTTGCCATTCTCCGTTCTGCATTGGGTCCTGCAGAAACACAGCTAATCATTCAAGTGCAGCGATACACAGTTAGGGAAAAAAGTATTGAACACGTCAAGTTTAATTTAACTGGTAGAATTGTTTAACGTTGCGTTGTTGTGTTCCCTTTTGTTGTGTGTAGAATGTGCTTGAAATTATGGCAATAAAGGCATCTATGAAACACGTTTTAGTTTAACTTTTGTTTAGAATTCTATTATATATCACAGATAAAGGCTAAAAATAAATTTAATTATAAACCTACATAGGGGGCGCCACGGTGGCGTAGTGAGTAGCACGTTCGCCTCACAGCAAGAAGGTCGCTGGTTCGATCCCCGGCTAGGCCAGTTGGCATTTCTGTGTGGAGTTTGCATGTTCTCCCCGTGGTTGCGTGGGTTTCCTCCGGGTGCTCCGGTTTCCCCCACATTCCAAAGACATGCGGTATAGGGGAATTGGGTAAGCTAAATTGTCCATAGTGTATGTGTGTGAATGAGAATGTATGAATGTGTTTCCCAGAGATGGGTTGTGGCTGGAAGGGCATCCGCTGCGTGAAACAAATGCTGGATAAGTTGGCGGTTCAATCCACTGTGGCAACCCCGGATTAATAAAGGGACTAAGCCGAAGAGAAAATGAATGAATAAACCTACATAAGAACACTATTATTAAGAAGGATTTAATTTAATTTAAAGTGATGCTCATCAATGTAAGTTTCACAGCATTGAACCAATCAGAATAGCTCGGAAGTGGGACAACCATTGCTAGTAAAGCCACAACCATTGGGGCTTTGGGTCATTGCGTATCCTTCCCTTATTCGTCAAGCGCACGTGGCTATAACGTCACCAGCAGACGGCAGACCAGTCTTCACTGTAAACACTGTATTTTCGATAGCGATAGATGTTTTATATTTATTTGTTACTTTAAGTAACAACTCAACCTCGTCGTCTGTCCTCAAAAAGACCTCTCTCGCTTTCTTTACCATCGCGTTCATCGTTCAACCAGCGTTTGTTGACTAACAATAACCAAATGGCGAGCGAGACGCATGCTTCCCGTTTATACTTGAACGCGCAGAGTGTGCGAATGGTCACGTGATATACGTTTCTGGTGGAGTAGTGAAGACGGACATCTGTTAAGACGCTGGGTGAAAACGCGAGTGTGGACGCGGATAATTTTCTTGCTAAAACGCCGTTTTAAAACTAAAACGCACTAGTGTAAACGGGGCCTTACACTAATACTAACCCTAACCCCAACCCTAACCTACAGTAACAGTCTACTTATAATCTAATGAGAATTAGTTGCAATTTAACTTAAATTCAACAAACAGACCATCAAAATAAAGTGTGACCATTAATCATAGTTCAACATTTACTATTGCATCATTAAAATCCAAATTTGGTGAACTCATGATCTAATAATGAACAACTGTATTTTCATTAACTAATGTTAACAAACATGAATAAACACAACTATAAATGCATTGTTTGTTCATGTTAGTAAATGCATTAACTAACAATAACTAATACAACCTTGTTGTAAAGTGTTACCATTATTTTATTAAACAGTATAAAGTCATTTTGTAAGACTGTTTAAATTTAACTTGTTTTGTAACTTGTTTTATACGGATGATATAAAAACAACAAAAGCCAATACACTAGGCATTATTTAATCTCGTATTTTTGGCCGAAAACTGAAAAAGCCGGCCAAGTGATTCGCAACTCTATTTTCAAGCAGTTCAATGACTAGATTATAACTTTTTACGTTAACTTTCTGAAAGAAAAATCACAGACACTGGACAGTGATTAATAGAAGTATAATAGAAATGTCAAGCACCTATCGTCGCACATGCTTTTACATGTTGTGTGTACTGTACACTACACACTTATGAAGCATTAGGGGTTTATTCGTATTAAAGCTTGGATGCATATAAATGCTAATAAAAAAATTAATTGGAATGATGTGTGTGTGATAACTTATTACTGTACATCTGATTTGGCAAAGATCAGCATTCCGATCATGGTGAATAAGCAGATGTGTAACGCCAGGAGCAGGATCACACTGAAAGAGAAAGAGCGAGAATCTTTTTGTTTAGTGGTTGATAAGACAATTGTACAATATTAGACCAAGAGAGCATCTAAAATGTTAAGTGAAAATATAGTATGATATGAAGGCTGTTGGAAAGCCCCATAAAAGAGCCGTCATTACCTCGCTATCTCTGGAAGGGTCCTTTTGATACATTTTAGAGTTTTCTTCATAAGGGAAGAGTTTTGTAAGAGGAAAAATGGGCGAATCAGCCTCCTGACTCTTAAATTCTGTGGGACAGAATTACAGGGCAACATTACAGTCTGTCTATCTGAGGCTCACAGCTGTTGAATCAATCCTGCCTCACAACACATGCTCAGTATTTACTGTTAGAACATTTTAAAGGAAGATAATTTTTTTTTTTCTCTTTAAAATTATTTAATTTAACGATTATACTTTATTAACATTCAATCAGTTATTTTAACAACTCAATCTATAACAGATCTGTTCATTTGTCAAAGTGAAGTGATTTATTTATCAATTCACTTTCAGATATAAAAGTAACTTTATTGACCAATGTGATTTAAAAATGACAAATTTTAACCATGGTTGTAGTGTAAACAGATGAACGATAAAGTAAACCAGTTCTCATACTCACCTCATCGCACAACATGCTAATACTTAACATCCAATCAACAACCGATGCTGTGATCACTAATAAATAAGCCAACAGCCATTTGTTCATGCGAAACTCCTCCCATCCGATCAGATAACCCTGAAAAACAAACAACAAATCCAATAAGTTATTTAATGCAATATTAAGCAAAATAAGCCAGGTTACACAATAAAAGATAACAGTTCATACATAGTGTCACTATTATGCAATATTGAAGGTTACAGATTTATCTCCAAAGGGTTTACATTCACCCAAAGTCCAAAAAGACACATTTTCCCACTGGAGCATTACCTCTTTTTTCTCACAGTGCCTAAAATGGTTCACTCAAGAAGTCGGTCTCATTAAAATTCTATCTTTGAAATTGTGCACCCTTTTAACTTTCACAAACAGCTACATTACACATTAGATGAAAGGTATTAATAGTATAATAAAAGTATAACAGTATAATAGATGCACTTTGTAAACATTCAGTGTACCTCTTGTTAAAAGAGTAATTCTTCAGAAAGGATAAGCCCAACTTGAACACACTGTATTGCAAACAACAACATAGAAGCCATACAGATTTGGATGGAAAATAATAAAATAAATTTGAGTGTAGTATCCATTAATTCTACAGTATATGGATCAATGCTTCTGAGATTATTGATTATTTAATAATTGTGAGACATTACACTCAGTGGGAGTTTTGGAGACATTGGTATTGTATATAAATACATCTGGTCAAAATTATTAGCCCCTTTAAGCTATATACTGGGCAACACTTTATTTCGATGGTCCATTTGAGTATTAGTAGACTGTCTACTTAATATCTGTTGATACAGACATTCAACAGACATTTAACTGACTATAAGAAACTTTGCAAGTACATGTCTACTTACACTAACCATACCCCTAACCCCAACCTAACAGTCTACTTATAATCTAATGAGAATTAATTGCATTGCAACTTAAATTCAACAAACTGACATCAAAATAAAGTGTGACCATATTTATTTTTCAATAGTCTACAGAACAAACGGTCGTTAAAAATTAACTTGCCTAATAACCCTAACCTGCCTAGATAACCTAATTAAGACTCTTTTTTGCATTACATATAAATTAGAATTATAAATTTTGAATTATATATGAAATATAATTTAAATCATAACTAAACTTACCGCCCACTTTATTAGATACATCTTTCCAACTGTTCGTTGAAGCAATTTTCTAATCAACCAATTACATGGCAGCAACTCAATGCATTTAGGCATGTAGACATGATCAAGACGATCTGCTGCAGTTCAAACTGAGCATCGGAACAGGGAAGAAAGGTTATTTAAGAGATTTTGAACGTGGCATGGGTGTTGGTGCCAGACAGACTGGCCTGAGTATTTCAGAAACTGCTGATCTACTGGGATTTTCACGCACAACCATCTCTAGGGTTTACAAAGAATGGTCTGAAAAAAGGGAAAATATCCAGAGAGCGGCAGTTCTGTGGGTGCAAATGCCTTGTTGATGCCAGAGGAGAATGGCCGGAGTGGTTCGAGCTGATAAAAAGGCAACAGTAACTCAAATAACCACTCGTTACAACCGAGGTATGCATCTCTGAACACACAACACTTCAAACCTTGAAACGAAAGGGCTACAGAAGCAAAGGACCACACTGGGAGCCACTCCTGTCAGCTAAGAACAAGAAACTGAGGCTACAATTCACACAGGCTTACCAAAATTGGACAATAGAAGATTGGAAAAACGTTGCCTGGTCTGATGAGTCTCGATTTCTGCTATAACATTCAGATGGTAGGGTCAGAATTTGGCATCAACAACATGAAAGCATGGATCCATCCTGCCTTGTATCAATGGTTCAGGCTGGTGGTGGTGGTGTAATGGTGTGGGGCATATTTTCTTGGCACAGTTTGGGCCCATTAGTACCAAGTGAGCATTGTGTCAATGCCACAGCCTAGCTGAGTATTGTTGCTAACCATGTCCATCCCTTTATGACTACAGTGTACCCATCTTCTGATAGCTACTTCCGACAAGATAACACGTCATGTCATAAAGGTTGAGCATCATCTTGAACATGACAATGAGTTCACTGTACTCAAATGGCCTCCACAGTCTCCATATCTCAATCTAACAGAGCACCTTTGGGATGTGGTGGAATGGGATATTCGTATCATGGATGTGCAGCCGACAAAACTGCAGGACTGAGTGATGCTATCATGTCAATATGGATCAAAATCTCTGAGTAATATTTCCAGTAGCTTGATGAATCTATGCCACAAAGGATTAAGGCAGTGATGAAGGCAAAAGTGGGTCCTAGGCAAAAGTGGGTCCCGGTCCTAGTAAGGTGTACCTAATAAAGTGACCGGTGAGTGTATATTTAAATTAGTGCTGTCAAACAATTAATCGCATCTAAGATAAAAATTTGTATTTACATACACATAATATACACTTGTGTATGGTGTACATTTATGTATATATTTATAAATACACACAATATACAAAAGAAATATATTTGTTTTTGTAAATTTGTATTATATGCAAATATAAACAAGTGTTCTCTACAATATAGTCATGCACATGATTTAAATGCACAAAATAATATACACAGAACACACAAACATATTTTGTAAAAAATTATCTTTTATTTTGGATGTGATTACTTGTGATTAATCGTTTGACAAACTAATTTTAATATAAATAAACATTTTCTTAAATACATGCATGCATGCATGCATGTGTGTATTTCTATAAGAAGTACATAACAAATATACACAGAACACACACATATACTATGTCAAAACAAATGTTTATTTTGTATGCGGTTAATTGCGATTAATCTTTGCCCAGCACAAAAAAATTAATTATATTATTGTTTATACCTTCGCAGTGACATCTAGAATAAACACGCAAAGGCAGACGATCTCAATCCCCTCTGTCATTCCACAGGGTGGCTCCCAGGGCTTGGGTTTGAAACGAATGTCTGAGGTGTAGGTTAGAGAGGAGGGTCTCTCAATAAAGGCCAAAGCCAGTACAACAGCAATAGTGAAGCCCAGACCCCTGCAAAGAGAACCAGAAACCAGAACAATAATAAATCTGTGTAAATGATACTGACAGATGCACAACAACAACCGAGGTTGGCATGCAGAGATGGGCCACACTCTAGCATTCATCTTTTCCTACATTAAGAAATATTAATATCAACATCATTCAATAT
>CAIGQQ010034334.1:394047-429750 GCA_903798035.1 Danio albolineatus
CACACACACACACACACACACACACACACAACTGGTTCTCAAATCTGATTGGCTGATAGTAATATCAGAACTCCTACAGCCTTCTGTATTACTCCCCCAAATAGAGTGACAGCAGATGAATGAACTCACTACAGTTTGACAAATATTGCAGCTATTGGACAACATAATGTACTTTTGTTTTTTTGTTTTTTTAGGTGAGAATGTAGTTGTTTAGATTGCAACTATGCAGTTTATAAATAAGGATAGTGCCTATTTTAAAATATTTATAATTTCGGATCATCGATTAAATGCGTCGGCTGCTATCAGCCTTACTGAGCAGACCAAAGAAAGTGTTGGTTAATTTTGTGCCACAAGATGGCAACAGAGACCACATAATAAGCATTTTCTCTGCACAAGTTTAAACTAAAGCTGAACAAACCATTATAAATCAGGTAAGTGACATTCTAAGTTGATCTCCCTCTTTTGTATTTTGTAGTTTTGTATTTACGCCCCAAAAACTGATAGTGTTTGCTTTGCTTTGGCTTTTTCAGGGTTAATTATTATGATCTCCCGATTGCAACAGAGAAATACTGTAAAATCTCATTAGACTGATGACATTTCATGCCATTCAGCCTTATGATCTTAAAATGTCAGCAAAATCACCTGTTTTGTCATCACTTTAGTCATTACGCTACAGAATCATTCAGATACTAGCTCTAGAGTGCCGTTGGTGAGGTAGCAACGGTTTCTGCTGTTTTGACATCAGCTGCAGATGTGAGTGAATGGCGGTAAAAAGTAGTTCCTCATACAAAAGGGTTTTTGAGACTCTTCGTGTTTGATTTTCTTTTTTATAAACCCAATTATACCATCAAACTGATATAAACGCAATATCACACGAGTAGCAGTCCGATGTGGCTGCATATCGTCACTAAGGCCTATATATATGATTGCTTCAGATTTAAACTTAAGATCACTAATCGTTAATTATAAAATGTAATATAAGCAGATAAGTAGATGTTTTAAGTAACTTGTACACACTATTCTAATGGTGTTTCATTGAATGTGAAAATTTGTCTTTTAATTGCTCTAATTCTTTGGAGAATGATGTTTACACACAGACAGGCCCTGCAAGCAAAAGGATCCAAAGGATGAGCTCACAGATATTTTTAAAGACAAGGTTACAATGTTTTAGATAAGAACTTCTCTACAGCTCCTTAACTCTTAAACAACCAGTAGATTACGCATGGCTGTAATGGCACAATGTTTATGATGCATTGGACCATTACTTTAGCAAAACCTAAACCAGTTTCATTGTGTTCTGTAGTTTACCCACATAATTTAAGGAATTTATGCACCAAAATGTGCATTTTTAGTGTACAAGTTACTTAAGATATCCAGTTGTCTTATATTCCTCATTAATTTATTTTCCTTCGGCTTAGTCCCTTATTTATCAGGGGTTGCCACAGCATAATGAACCACCAACTTATCCAGCATATGTTTAATGCAGCGGATTTCCTTCCAGTGGCAACCTAGTACAGGGAAACACCCATACACTTTCATTCACACACTCATACACTACGGCCAATTTAGTTAATTCAATTCACCTATACCACATATGATTGGACTGTGGGGGAAACCGGACCACCCAGAAAAAACCCACGTGAACAGGGAGAGAACAAGCAAACTCCACACAGAAATGCCAACTTGCCCAGCTGGGACTTGAACCGGCAACCTTCTTGCTGTGAGCCACTATGCCTCCCAACATTTATTTATATTTACAATAATCTTGTAAATAATGTTCAAGGTCTTTCACAGACCCATTTTTTTTTGCTTCATAAGATTGCATTGTATTGTCAAGAGCCCTGGGTAGTAATCTTGGATACGGTAAGTACTGTTTACATTCCACCCACAGAAGCTACACTGCTGTCATATAATTACTGAAGCAGTTGTTCTGGTTAAAAACAGCAATCCAGAGGATGAGCTGGACAATTTACTATAATAACAATAAACGTTTATACAGAAAAATGAACACACATGCTTTAACTAAAAAATAAATAAATAAATAAATAAATAAATAAATAAAAAACAATCGTTCAATACTCTTAAGTAAACGAGCCAAGTGATAGTCCTGGTGGTCTCAGCAGCACTAGTTTTGTTGATTTGGCTTTGTTGTTTTAATTAATGGCTTGATCTGGGGTCAAGTATACAGTGTTTTATTCTTAAGTATGAAAACCGATGTGAATTAATTTGAATGAGAAAAGTGGTGTAAAGTTACTGTGTTTTGATTTATATTTCTATTTATTTTCTCTCTTTTTTGGCTTTTCTAGCAAAACAGTGTCCCTAAATACACTGTAAAAAAATGCTGGGTTTCACACAATCGATTTGTGTTGGGACGACATAAATGGAATTAAGTTAACACATCTTATTAGTTTTGACAAATTTAAGTGGATTGAACATTAAACAATTAAGTTTTCCCCAAAAAACACTCAAGAATTGTATTGTTTCAGATCATTAAGGCATAATATTTAATATCGAGTCATATTTAATTAACTCTTTAAATAAGCAGTTTGTACAAAAAACAAACATCTTTTTTTAGTGTGAAAAAAACCCCATCGGTTTCTGTTTGCTTACCACTGACATAAGTTGGAGTAGTACCATCTATACAATCGTAAGGACCCAGAATCCACCCTGTGATTGATGGATCGATACTGTAGAAAACAGCACACAAAGAGCAATTAGTCATTTAAAAACCAACATACACAGTAAATATATACATTTGTATATAACTGTCTTTGTTTTTTTTGGTTTGTTTGTTTGTTTTTTTTTACCTTAATTGCATCTTCAATGAATACAACTGCCTGCTGGACATAAAGGTCTGTATCAGCATCTGTCATAGAAGAAACACGTTAGAAAAAAAGAAAAGAAAAAAAAGTGTTTGAATCTAAAAAATAATAATTATTTAGCTCAATGGTTCAAAACAACTTTAGAATTGTAACCATTTTTTAATTTACTATTATTTCATTAATAATTTAGCAAAATTATTATTAAAGGTGCAGTATGTAAGTTAGACACCCAGTGGTTGAACTAGGTATTGCACTCCTGGATCAAAACAAACAGAAGCGTGGGTTGCCAGATTGAAGACAAGAGCGAGTGATTTAAACCGTGTTCTAAATAAAAGCAACAGCACCCGATAGAAGGAATATTCTCCATATTTAAAGGAGTTTTTGTCAAAACCATCATCTCAAATTGATATTTTAGAAATGGCTTCTATTGTTTACAGGTGAACAACAGAAAACTATGACAATGATCACCTCAGGTACACCTCATGTGCTTTATTCAGTGTTAAATGCTAACAATGACATTTATAGTTCCCCTCAGACCTTGAAATTGATCTTTAGAACTACACACGTGATTCAGCATCTACATTTAATAATGTTAAAGAGGGTTAATATGCATTAAATAGATTATAAACCTTACTATTTCATGAGTGAGTGCATCTTCTGTGGTTCTGAATGGTAGTATTTAAATTTCTGTCGTGTTTCATCTGGTGCAAACAATCAAACTGCTTATCACTGCATATCTCGTCATGAAACTTGTTGTTAGGACACGGGATTACAGTGTAACCTGCTCACCTAATGTTTAGACTTGTAATATTTAAATTATTTGGTAATTAATAACATCCTGTGGAACTGAATCTTTCTCATTTCAGTCTGTTACTGTCCACCAGAGGTTGCATTCCGGTCATGGGCGCATGCTTTCAGAGCCTTTTTGAATAAATGAATGATTGTAATACATGGTTTTCCACCAAGGCAACAAGGGGTGCTGAAATATAATTGGCTAAACTGGAATTGGGCAGGTTAAAATGACCAGAACAAAGATCACTGTTCCGGCACGGAAAACACATTCAAAGCAGAATATCTGACTTCAGCATTGTTTTTCAGATAAACAAGAGTGTTCACTGAGCATGTTTCTGAAATATCTGCAACCATATTATGGTATTTTTATGCTTTAGAAGAGTCAAAAACTTACAAACTGTGCCTTTAAGTTTTTTTTTGTTTGTTTTTTTTTTGAGCTCTGCAAGTCAAATTATTTAATTTTAGGCAATTATCAATGCTAAATCCCTAATTATAAAGTAAAACTATGCTTTGAAATCTAAATCGCATTTGCTGAGCTCTTGCATCAGCTTCTGTCAAAGGAGAAACACGTTAGCAAAATAGAAAACAAAAAGTATGTTCGAACCTAAAAAAGGTGGCACAGTGGCTCAGTGGTTAACACTGTCGCCTCACAGCAACAAGGTCTTTTGTTCAAGTCCCAGCTGGGTCAGTTGGCATTTCTGTGTGGGGTTTGCGTGTTCTCCCCTTGTTGGCGTGGGTTTCCTGTGGGTGCTCCGGTTTCCCCCACAAGTCCAAAGACATGCGGTGTAGGTGAATTGAATAAACTCAATTGGCCGTAGTCTATGTGTGTGAATGAGTGTGTATGGATGTTTCCCAGTACTGGGTTGCGACTGGAAGTGCATCCAATGCGTAAAACATTTGCTGGAATAATTGGCGGTTAATTACGCTGTGGAAACCTCAGAAATAGAGACTAAGTCGAAGGAAAATGAATGAATGAATCTAAAAAAAATACTTTTATTTAGCTGACTGGTGCATAAAATATGTTTGCTCTAAATCCCTTAATTCTAAAATAAAACTATGCTTTGTAATCTTAATCTGATTTGCTCTGCAAGCATCTTTCCTATTTTAAACCCATGCTTGTTTGCATTCACTGTATCAGTTTAAGACCCAAACCTACACTCTACGCTGAATAAATATTCTGAATAAGAAAATGATCCCTGTATGCAGATTTTGCCCAGAGACACCAAACTTTTAAGTGTTACAGTAACCTCAGGATAATCTTCACCAAACCTGAGCTTTTTAAGCAGGAAATGAACCAGCAAATCCTTACTATCCTTGAAAGATAACACTCAGTAAAAGCACAGCTGAAAAGCTAATTTCCCTTTGTACTGGATGCATATAAAACCACTGACTACACGTCTGTTTAACATTCACATTAGCAACTTCAGAATTGTACCTATATTTTTAAAAAGTTAAAATTGTTTCATTAATATTTTGGCACAGTTGTTCAGGGTTTTTAATATATTTTTTCTGTTTTTTTTTTTTTTTTGCTTTTGAGCGCGGCAGGTCAAACGAATTTATTTTAAGCAATTATATGTGTTTATTGGTGTGGAAAATCAGAATTAGCTATGCATATGTAATCTGTGAAATTATATATGTGTGATTAATCTTTTTTTTTTTGTGAGGCTGAAACAAATAATTAACTAATAAAATAATGGACTTTTCCAAGTCTGAAACAATCTAAATAATTAATATTGAATATTAAATATTTTGTTTAAAAAAATCCCAGTACTGGGTTACGACTAAGGGCATCTGCTGTGTAAAACATATACTGAAATAGTTGGTGGTTCATTCTGCTGTGGCGACCACTGATAAATCAGGAACTAAGCCATAAGAAAATGAATGAACGAATGAATAAATGAATAGGCTTAGACCACTAGCATATGGAAGAAGAAAAAAATCTCCATTAGTGAATAAGTAAAAAAAATTAACACTTGTCCTTTAAGGAACCATGTGTGTAACTTTTTTATTCAAATTAAGGAGCAAAGAGTAGTAAGAACTGTAGCTTTCATTTGTCTTTCCTTATTTCCCCCTGACTTATACGTTCGCATTCCCACTTGTAATTTGATACAAGAAAGCAATAACAACATATCTGAAGTCAAAGCAGATGACCTGTTGAGCAGCTAAGCCAATCAAAACAGACAATGGTGTGTTTGTCTGACAGCAAAGACAGAAACCTAGCAGAAGTGACTGAACATGACAGCAGCCCAAAAAAGACTAACTTTAACTTTTAACAATATTAATATGAGTCAGAAAGAGAATATACCTCAAAACACGACAGAAGTGTTTTTTAAATATTATCCCAGGACAATTCAGACTGTAAAAACATACCTTCCTCCACATTGCACGAACCGTCAGTCACCGAATACGACAGTCGTCTTGATCTCGGCGTATGTTCATGTGGATAATGTTGACAACCTTCGTCGTAAGATCCATAATCTCCTGAACCCCGGTTAATGCTGCCAGCAAGCAGCGGTTCGTTTTCCATCTAAACAGCTGCAATTAAGTGTCCTAAAAACTCCCAAGTAAATCCGAGACAGGGCGTTAAAAGTTTCAGTATTGAAGGACAGACCTTAAACGAGTCTTCTCCTACCCATGTTTGTAACTAAAGTGACAGTCTCCAGTCTCGACAACAAACATAGCGGAGAAAGGCTTGGTCTTATCCCCGCTGTGAAGTTACTTAGGTCGGTGTCCGGTGCGATAACATTTCGAGGAAAACAGCGGTGCTCGAGGTGTTTTTAGGAGAAGTTCAACTCCTCCCATATCCTCCCTCACATCAAACTTTCTGCTCGCTCATGTCACAGCACGATCAGTAAGGTAAACTTCGAGTCAGTGAGTCGATTCGAATGATTCTCTACAATGAATCATTTGCAAATTCATTGATCAGTCGTCACTAAAACACTTCCAAAATACGCAAAATATTCTAATCACAGTGGTTTTGATGGGATTTTAGGCTAATGGTATTTATAAATGCACGTTTTTAAGCCACAGTAAATGTGTGTAAATATGAGCTTATGTTCAGACTGTTCCAAGTTCTCCTCAGGATTTACTTGCGTCAGAGCACGTGCTGTAGTACTGGATTAAGCAATCGTGAATTTATCGGAAACCTCAACACATTTTAACGTGAGTTCTAAGAGTTAAACGAGAGATTACTATGCCCTTCTCATTTGTAGCTATGTTACATAAAACAAGCTTGTATGTGGGACCGAAGTTCAGACCGTTTCACACTTACAAAAAGGAAGTCAAACCCGACTGCAAAAACCACATCGCATCCACACCCGCCCCTCGTGCGCCAAGACAACAGAAAACACCCTCTTTGGTTTTTAGTCTACAAAGCAAAAGATAATAATAATTCAAATAAATATTCACATTGTTGGGTGTAATGAAGTTAGAGGTTACATGTTTGTAATTTAATTACATTTATTTTTATAATAAGCTTCTAATCAATTTAGAAAACCAAACGTAATTGTTTAGTTTTTTTGCAATTCATTCATTTTCTTGTTGGCTCAGTCCCTTTATTAATCCGGGGTCGCCACAGCGGAATGAACCGCCAATTTATCCAGCATGTTTTACGCAGCGGATGCCCTTCCAGCCGCAACCTATCACTCGGAAACAACCACACATTTTCATTCACACACATACACTACGGACAAATTTTAGCTTACCTAATTCACCTGTACCGCATGTCTTTGGACTTGTGGGGGAAACCGGAGCACCCGGAGGAAACCCACGTGAACACAGGGAGAACATGCAAACTCCACACAGAAATGCCAACTGACCCAGCCGAGGCTCGAACCAGCAACCTTCTTGCTGTGAGGTGACAGCACTACCTACTGCGCCACCGTGTCGCCTTTTTTGCAATTATTTTTTGTAAGATTTTTTTTTAACTAAAGGTTACATTTGTATTTAATATGTTACTTATAATGGGCGCCACGGTGGCCTAGTGGTTAGCACGTTCGCCTCACAGCAAGAAGGTCGCTGGTTCGATCCCCGGCTGGGCCAGTTGGCATTTCTGTGTGGAGTTTGCATGTTCTCCCCGTGGTTGCGTGGGTTTCCTCCGGGTGCTCCGGTTTCCCCCACAGTCCAAAGACATGCGGTACAGGTGAATTGGGTAAGCTAAATTGTCCGTAGTGTATGTGTGTGAATGACAATGTATGGATGTGTTTCCCAGAGATGGGTTGTGGCTGGAAGGGCATCCGCTGCGTAAAACAAATGCTGGATAGGTTGGCGGTTCATTCCGCTGTGGCGACCCCGGATTAATAAAGGGACTAAGCCGAAAAGAAAATGAATGAATGAATGTTACTTATAATAAACTTGCCCTATTTATCAAATATAAATTGAAGATATGTATAAATTGTTTCAGAGAACAGAGCAATATTATTTTATTTAGCTTTTTTAATACAAATGCAAAAATGTACACTTTTCAAGATGATTGCACATGCAATGACAAGTGGTGACATTACTTTGCAGCATTTTGTGTTTGGGTACGTTCATTAATTTTCCTTCGGCTTAGTCGCTTTATTCATCAGGGTTTGTCACAGTGGAATGAACCACCAACTTATCCAGCATATGATTTATACAGCGGATGCCCTTCCAGCTGCAACCCAGTACTGGGAAAAATCCATACAGACTCATTCACACATACAAAACACTACGGCCAATATAGTTTACTCAGTTCACCTACTGTATAGTGCATGTCTTCTGACTGTGAGGGAAACCCAGAGGAAACCCACGCGAACACGGGGAGAACATGCAAACTCCACACAGAAATGCCAACTCACCCAGCCGGGACTCGAACTAGCAACCTTCTTGCTGTAAGTGCTAACCACTGAGCCACCGTGTCGCCTGTTTTGGTTCAAATGTTTAACTTTTTAAAGTATTTCAAAGCTAAAAGGTCATGTTTGAATAAAATTAAAAACAACACCTGTTGTCTATGTGTTGAGATTTATAGAGATTTTTAAGTAGTATTAAGCCAAGTAACCTTAACTAAATCACTTAATGAGAAAAGTATTTACGCAATTAAAAGCTATTTAGATGACAAATCAGGTATTACTTTTTAAAGCAACATAGCATTAGGGCTGCACGATTAATTGAAAAAAGATTGCGATCTCGATTCGACCCTACACGCCAGTTATGTTTTCTAGGTCAGGAGAGAAGCGTAAAGGCGGACACACAAGTCTTCACAGCAACATGGAGAGCAAATGGGGTCAAAAGTGTCACATATTGTATTTATAAGGTACAATTCACCCCAAAATGTCATTTCTGTCTTAAAGGGGTGGTCCAGTACAGTATCATATATAAACTTTAGTTGATGTGTAATGTAGCTGTGTGAACATGAACAACATCTCTCAATGTAACACGCTCAAAGTCCAATGCAAAGGGAGATATTGGCTTTTACAGAGTTAGCTTAGCAAAGCCTACAGCGAATGAATTTGGGGACTACAAAAATGAACATTCTGGTTAATGATGTCATAAACCCTTCAGGTAACAAGCATACACCCAGCACTGTGAAGGGGTTTGGCCAGATGTGCTGTAATGTTATAGCTGGAGGCTTCCTGGTGACATGGAGCTGATCTGCGAATCGCAGCACTTTATGTTAGCTGACCAATCAGAGCCTCTTGAGAGCAGGCTTTTGGGGGAGCTAGGAAATATGACAGTCGTTTTCATTTTAGCAGAGTTGCTGCATATAATCAAGGTAAGATATATAAAAAATTACTTGATTTTTCACAAATGAAGCATGAGCACACATTGCTTTGCATCCCATAAACAAAATCAAGCTATCAAAATTCACTCTAGACCACCCCTTTAATGTAATGATGTATTCGTGGCCACAAAATCACACGTGAGCTGACGCACTTTTGTTTACTACCGAGGAGACGCGCGCGTGCACACAAGTGTAGTCTACTTCAGTGAACAGAACCTGCATAGGCTGTGAATAACAGCTAATAAGTTGCAAATAACGTTTAGTTTGTTGCACAGAGCGATCGTTTTGGAGCCAAGCGGGAAGTATGATTTCCTTGTATGTTTTATTTTTTTTTCTCAGAGTGACAGCAGCGATGAAAGTGAAACCAGCGAGCACATCATTTAAACGATCACATCGCATTTTAGAGTTATGATTGGGCTACAACAAGCATTTGTTATGTTTTTGTATCTTTCACAGCAATCACAAGGTGTTGTGCATGAGAAAAAATGTTTAACAGTGTCAGTATAACTACTCTAGCCTATCTGCTTGTTAAGTGGTGACGTATGAAATATGGGTCTAAACCGCTACTCATTTGAATTGAGAAAATGTTCGTTTATGACCCCTTTTTAGTCCTATCACACATTAAAGTGCTTTTTATATGAAATTATGCTGTACACAACAGTCTCTGGGCTTGCTTCTTCAAAAATACCCAAATTTTAACAATAATAAAAAAAAAATTCACTTTCTGCCTATTGGATATTAGGCATGGATATATATATATATATATATATATATATATATATATATATATATACATACTATATATACTGCGATCATGATTTTCGAAAGTATTACAGCGCTTTGTAAACATTTATTATTAACATTTGATGAGTTGCCCCATACAGTCTGATAGAGCGATTGAACCCAGAAGCCTCTTTGCATGACGTCACACTTAACAAGCGGATATATCATTGAATCTAAGAGGGAATCGGATAATGACAAAAGTCTAATTTTGCCAGTGGAAAAAAATGGTCTAATAATGTTGTCAATGAGAAATGACAAGCAAATGTCAGGACATATTTAAAGTCTGTTCAAATCTACTATTCTAAGGCCCTGTTTACACTTGTGCGTTTTAGTTTTAAAACGGCGTTTTAGCATGAAAACGATCCGCGTCCACACTAGCGTTTCACCCAGCGTCTCTCAACAGATCTCCGTCTACACTACTCCACCAGAAACGTATATCACGTGACCATGTGGCATGCTCTGGGCATGCACGTTCAAGTATAAACAGAAAGCATGTGTCTCGCTCGGCATTTGGTTATTGTTAGTCAACAAACGCTGGTTGAACGATGAACGCGATGGCAAAGAAAGCAAGAGAGGTCTTTTTGTGGACAGACGACGAGGTCGAGTTGTTACTTAAAGTAACAAATTAATATAAAACATCCATGGCTATCGAAAATACAGTGTTTACAGTGAAGGCTGGTCTGCTGTCTACCAGTGGCGTTATAGTCATGTGCGCTTGACGAATAAGGGAAGTATACGCAATGACCCAAAAGCCCCAATCACGTAGCGAATCTCAGCAGCCATGCCTCCGTTTTCAAATGTGTCCGTTTTCCTCCATCCACACTGAGACGGAGCAGCAGCGTTTTAGAATGAAAACGACCTCTCCAGCGTTTCCAAAACGCGCCATTTTCGCGGCTCGAAAACTCCGGTGTAGTGTGGACGAATGGTGTAACCGTAGCAAAACTTATACATTTTAAAACGAAAACGCACTAGTGTAAATGGGGCCTAAGTCAAAATTTAGCATTTTAACCAACAATAGACCTACACATAGTGTTGTTTTATCATATATTTGAGAATAACAATAATAATAGCCTGCTACATAATAGCCTTTATTTAACATCTACAGAATCGTGAGAAAATCGTGATCTTCATTTTGAGCAAAAAATCATTGATTCTCATTTTAGTCAGAATCGTGCAGCTCTACTTACAATACAAATGGATATATGTTGATGTAATATACAGTGTATTATATATGCGTGTGTGTGAGAGAGAGAAATGTTTAATCTTTAATCATGAATTGTTGCACCTTCGCAGATAATTTAATAATAAGTTGTACAACCTGAACTTTACAAATACATATTGGCAGCAAGTATGCTACATTAAAATATAATCCTTATATATACAAGTACACAAACCCATTTTAAAGCAAAATGTCTTATATAGAATGTTCATTTGAAGTAACAAAGTTCAAGAGGCCCTGTAACAGGAATGCCCAAGTAATCATTGATACTGCACTGACATGATCTTGATAAAATAGATTCAGCTGATCTGATGTTGTTTATTGGCAAATTGCACAAAGACAGTTGTAGTTACACTATCACAGTTTACGTCTTTACCATATACCAATACTATTGTCACTTCTATTTATTTTAAAACAACAATCTTTATCTAATACTATTATTAATAATCAATAATGTCATAATTTGCATTGTAATTCAGACATACATACTGTAGCCGAAGACATTAGGATTTACACATCTTCAGAAGAACAATCTATTGATGTTTTGGAGCAAGATACAGTGCGTGTACAGTCTGAGAATGTAGAGAGCCGAGTGTCCACGATCAAATCAGTGGCTGAGATTAATCTTTGGACCAAAGGTGAGGGGATTCTGATAGCTGTTACGTGTGTAGATGTCTTCAATATCACTCCATCTTAGCTACCTGTATAGCATCAAATAGAATGGATTAATTGCTAACAGAAAAAAACAGTGCACATACAGAAGACAGGAAGAAATACAGATGGATGCATGTACACTGCTGTTAAAAGTTCGAATAATCATTTTTCAATTTTTTTTTTTTTCATTTTTTAAATACGTTTCTTATTCATTTAATTTTTTTTATTTGGCAGAGACAGTGTACATTAATTAGCATTGCTGCAAATGCAACAAAATTAGCCAAATCGCTTTTTCTCATCTGTTCTCACCTGCACAGATGTTAAAATTATCACCCTAATAACACCAAAATTATACAATGAACTATGCCGAGTTCAGACTGCATGATTTACAAAGTAGTCGTGTCACAGATGTTTTCATACTGCATGACTATCTGGGCTAGCGTTCTAGGCTGCTTTGTTTACACTGCAAGATGGATCGACGACAGGGAGTTTCACACTGCATGACTTCAAAATAGGAAGAATTGCAGACAACTTTGTCCAATCTACGTCTCACACTCAAACACACGTAGTATATCTTTTGTTATTAACTACATAACGAGAAAGAAGCCTTTAATGGAGTAGAAAATGTACATATTTGCTCACCTGGCTTTGACGGGAATTAGCAATTTCTCCTCAACTTTTTAATTTTTTTTGACCGGGTTGGGTTATGATATTGTTCACATGACACGTCAAACAGACACGGGGGCTCATGCCAGATTTACACTCATTTTCCTTCCATTTCTTGGGTCCGAATAAACTGAAAAGGATCGCTTTTAACTTCTCCCCCAACCTCCCACTGGCCTGCAGGTACCCACACTAGTGAATGCTGCTCTCTGATTGGCTGTAGGTGATCGCCGATGTTATTTTCAGTCAAAACTCATTTCACACGACATGATTTGAATCGCCGACAGCTCCAGATATTTAGCACACCAAATATCGCCCGGGCATCGGCGACTCATCGGCGATTCTCTCAGATCGTGTCTTTGATAGTTCATATTGTGTGATTGTCATTGCGTGAATGAGCACTGATTTGCCTGTGATTTCAGGCATTTGTCAGCGATTTCTCAAAACCTGTCGGCGAGTCAAAATCGGGGCTAAAATCATGCAGTCTGAACTCGGCATGAGAAGCATTAAAGTGCTTACTAATTTTTGACTGAAAATAACATAGGCGATCGCCTACAGCCAACGAGAGAGCAGCATTCACTAGTGTGGGTACCTGCAGGCCAGCGGGAGGTTGAGGGAGAAGTTAAAAGCGCTCATTTTCAGTTTATTCGGACACAAGAAATAGAAGGAAAATTAGTGTTAATTTGGCAGGAGCCCCCGTGTCTGTTTGACATGTCGTGAGCAATATCACAACCCAACCCGGTCAAAAAATAAAAAAGTTGAGGAGAAATTGCTAATTCTCTTCAAAGCCAGGTGAGCAAATATGTGAATTTTCTACCCCATTAAAGTCTTCTTTCTCATTATGTAGTTAATAACAAAAGATATACTACGTGTTTTTGGGTGTGAGACGTAGTTTGGACAAAGTTGTCGGCGATTCTTCCTATTTTGAAGTCATGCAGTGTGAAACTCCCTGTCACCGATCCATCTTGTAGTTTAAACAAAGCAGCGACAAAACGCAGCCCAGATAGTCATGCAGTGTGAACACATCTGTGACACGACTACTTTGAAAATCATGCAGTCTAAACTAAGGCATTAGGTTGCATTTAGGTCCAATCCCAATTCTATTTTTGTACCCCTACTAGGGCTGTGCAATTAATCGCCAAAAAAAAAAAAAAAAAATCTCGATTTAAGCACAAGCAATTTCTAAATCGCGTAAGGCTCATAGACTGTAAAAAATATGGACGTAGTATCCGTGACGTCACCCATAGGTTTCTGATGAACCCAAAAGAAGCCACTAGTAGGCGTGGCCAACCGTCGCCATTTTGTTCGCGCGTCATCGCACCAACCGAGGCATACCAAACAAGGGCAAAGAGGCGGAGCGTGGGCGGAGCGTGAGCGGAGCTACGGGACGCATGCTGGCATTGGAAGAAAGCGTGAATTACATCCAAACACTTCAGATATAGTCTGTGATAGTAAATGCAGGGCTATTTAGGAAATCCAGGCAGAACACTGTATGACAACGCTTCAGATGACGATTTTATAGACTACAGCTGATCAATCTGTCAGATTCTGGAGTGCATTAGAGTTCTGAAGAACATTATAAATCATAAATTATCCTAAATAAAGCAATTACATGTATAGAGATGGTATAAGTAAATAATTTCACTCACCTGGGAAACGTGAGTCCACGTGAATGGTTTGTGAGCACAATTAAGTGCACACAGCATGCCATATTATCTGATAATTGCAGGAAATAATTCCAAAAGGCAACTGACTGTGTAAAGCCACATAAAACAACACAAAAACACGATGAATCAGGCGGAATCAGCTGAGGTGACGTGACGGCGACCAGCGGGACTAGCTGTCACTCAAGTGGCCACGCCCTTAATTATGCAAACTTAATTTAGCTTAATATAAAGGAAACGGATGAGTTATAAAAAAATTCACCCCCCTCACAGTTGTCATGAAGGGTAATATCAGCTATATGAACCAAAATCGTTCTTTGTACCAGGCTGTAAACACCTTTTTTTTCTGCTGTAAAATTGGCCATTTCACCAGTGGGCTCATTGGAGATTTGCTCTATTATGGAGCCAGGACAGCCAGGACTAGCGGAATTTTCGATGAATTGCAAGTTTAAGTTACTTCCGTATTGGCTTCCCGAGGGAGAGCAGGAGGTTGCTGCTTGGTAAGGCTGCACTTTTATCTATTCATTTATTTTTATTTTTATTCAGAATACGTTCTTGTGCGCATGATTTTAATATGTTAACCAATCAGAGCTGATGCAGCACACTGGGCAATTACAGCTAAGCTGAGCGGGAGAAAGATGTTAACCAATCAGATCTCACTCCGCACATGACGAAGTTGAGCGGGAGAACCGAATAGGTGGTTTTGATTTACGTTAGTTTTTATTTATTGTCATGACTGAAATTGAGGTTAGGTAATCTTTATTTTTTCATGTTGTCTGTTTTAAAGACAATTTATTACAGTTTTATTTATCAAGCAGTTAGTACTACAGTGTACAGTATGTTTTTAACTAGAGGTAAGGTTAGTTAATCTTCATTTATTTTATGTTGTCTGTTTTAAAGACAATTTTACTACAGTTTTATTTATTAAACTTAATACTATGTTATTTCATTGTGAAATGTTTTGTTATGCACTTGTTGTGCACTGAATACATTTAAAATGTGTGTATGTAGCTTGTTTGAAAAAGCAAAAACGGTTGCCAAAATCGCAAATAAAATCGCAATTGCAATATTCGTTATAAAAAAAATAAATAAATAAATAAAATAAAAATTGCAATATGATTATTTTGTCCATATTGCATATTTTGTCCAACCCCTACCCCCTCCCCTTCGCATTGGTCCTTGAAACAGAGTGTGAAGGGGAAGGGCTTCAAAATTGACCCATAAGAAATGAGACAGCTCTACAACACCTGCACACGTCATCATGTTGTCATGATCTCTTGATTCATATGAGATTGACGTATGAGATTGACAACACATATATATATATATATATATATATATATATATATATATATATATATATATATATGAAATTATCAATCTCATACACATATATATATATATATGAAAACCAATTGAATAGACTAACTAGGTCATGCTGCTGTGAATATACATGTTTGCCTTGTAAACCACTAAAACCAGTATACACATACACACACAAACATTGGTATTTGTGGTTTACGAGAACTCTCCCTAGGTGTAATGTATTTTATACAATAAAAATTACTTATTACATGGCCCAACCCCACCTCTATCTCTAAACCCAACACTTTTGAAATTGAAATGTGATAAGTCCCTATTAAGTCAGATTTTTTGCTCAATTTGAATTACGAGGACATAATGTAGACTAGACTAGTAAATCACTTTAATAGAGTACAACTAGGTCGTACCCTTGTGATTAGACAAATGTGCCTTGTAAACCACTAAAACCAGTATACACACACAAACATCATTATTCTGACCTTTTGACCAGTCATGTTTACACATACTTGTGTACAGTTAAGATAATAATAAAGTATAGTTGAATAACATTCTCTAAAATATATATTTATAAATAACTCAACTTTTGTCTGGATATATGTGTCTTTGTGTAAAGCTGAGATATGAAAGCTCGTAATTACACAGTCCACATCACACACAGATCACACTGTTCAGTAGAAGTGCTGACCTCATTGTCGATGCAGCGGAATTGCCAGCTCCACGGCGTGTTGTAAAGGAAAGGACGGAGGTCAAAGCGGTTGTCATCCGGACTGTAGCTTTCAGCATGATAAGAGGGTGTTACCGTTGTCATCTTATGCCTGTTGATTGAGTACATCCTGAAGAAATGTTTCACTTTCGTGGCCACCTGAAAAACCCCCAAAATCGTCTTCCACGTTAATAAATCATTGTACAATATATATCGTATAAATATATTCATATTTGTAGTTTTAAAGGGATAGTTCACCTAAAAATGAAAATTTACTCACCCTGAAGTGGTTACGAATCTTTTTTTGAATTTCTTTCTTCTGTTGAACACAAAAGAAGATGTTTTGAAGAAAGTTGCAAACCTGTAACCATTGACTTCCATAGTATAGGAAAAACAAATAGTATGGAAATCAATGGTTTTCAGCTTTCTTCAAAATATCTTCGTGTTCAACAGAAGAAAAAAATTCAAAAATTTTTTTATGACGAGTAAAGAAAGAGTGAAAGATGACAGAATTGTCATTTTTGGGTGAACTATCGCTTAAATGATATCCACAGCATAACACCTGTAATATCTAACTTATTGTGTTTAATTATGAATGAGTAAAACTGAAAAGCAAATGGCATCCTATTGTTGTACTGTATAGTTTAGTGCATGTTTGACCTGTGAGGGAGAGAAGGTCTCTTTCCATGAACTAATGAGCTTGCAAAACATGCTGTACGGGCCACACTTGGAGATCTTCCTGAGTCTGCCGATCACAGACAGCTCTGAATAGGTCATTCCCATGTCAGCCTGAAGGAGGAGGACAACAACACGTGTCTCAGTGCTGTAAAAATACCTGTCTGCACACAGAGTAATGGAAAAAGCCAGTGGTGTAAAGTAACTAATTACAAATACTCAGACTACTGTAATTGAGTAGTTGTTCTCAGGAATTGTAATTTACTGAGTAGTTTTAAAATGTGTACTTTTACTTTCCCTTGAGTACATGTGTAGTGCAGTATCGGTACTTTTACTCCACTACTTTCCTTCAACCTGCACTCACTACTATATTTCTTTCTTGTCCATGGTCATTGTCTAAAGTAGAAGGATCAGTCCTGTGATTCCTGTCCAATTAAATCACACATAGAAAGTAAATCGCATCATACTGAACAACCTCAAGACATGGGCGCTTTATAAATGCAGCAAACCTTTGGGAAACATTAAAAATGTCCAAGAAGATGTCCAAAATCTTTACACGCAATGATCCAGAGAC
Source organism: Danio albolineatus (assembly GCA_903798035.1). Lineage (NCBI taxonomy): Eukaryota > Metazoa > Chordata > Actinopteri > Cypriniformes > Danionidae > Danio > Danio albolineatus. The sequence continues at coordinate 411,663 of CAIGQQ010034334.1, forward strand.
TTTTTATAGACTGCATGTCACTGAAAATGATGGATGTCGACTGTATGATGACTGAAATCACTAAACAGCCTTAAACAATCACTAAATGGAACAAATGAAGAATGAAAGGAAGGGCCAAATAAAAGAAAAGGACCGAACAAGGTATGGAAGGAAGGATCGAAAAAACAAATAAATGAAGGAAGGATTCAGGGAAGGACTGAACAAACTAAGGAAGGAAAGAAGGAAGGAGTGAACAAACGAATGAACAAGGGACCTAATGAAGGAAGAAACAAAAATATGAAAGAAAGAATGAGCGAACAAATGAAGGGAGGAAAGAAGGAAGGACCAAACGAATGAAGGAAGAATTCAAGGGAGGGCTGAACAAACTAATGAAGGAAGGAAGGAACAAACGAATGAATGAACAAAAGGACCTAATGTAGGAAGAAACAAAAATATGAACGAACGAACGAGTGAACGAAGGAAGGAGGGAACAAACGAATGAATGAAGGAAGGAGAGAACAAACAATGGAAGGAAGGTTGGAAGGAACGAACGAAAATAGGAAGAATACACCACATGTTGTTTGTGCAGGGATGTGTAAACGTAACATTCTGTAAACACATCAACTTTTCACAGCGTAATACTCACTACTCACTACTCCTGAGTACTTCTAATAGGTCTACTTTTTACTCATACTTTGAGTAATATTTACTACAGATACTTTTACTCTACTTGCACTACATTTTTGTGCAAGTAATGGTACTTTTACTTGAGTATGATTTTTCAGTACTCTTTCCATCACTGGAAAAAGCTGAGAAGGCCACAGCATTGTCTCTTTTAATTCGAAAATCTTGTTCGATCTTCACTTTCTCACACAAATCCCTCTTAGGGGGCTGTTCACATATCGCATCTGTGCACGTTCAAGTTTGCTATTTCAAATGGAGATGTTTGGCAGGGATGATAACCGGTTTCAAAGTTTACCATGAGTTGGAAAAGTTAAGGTTTTTAAACTGCTAGAATTTTCTGTTACACTGTTCCTTTGGTATAATTATTCATTTTCCTTTGGCTTAGTCCCTTTATTCATCAGGGGTTGCCACAGCGGAATGAACCGCCAACTTGTCCAGCATATGTTTTACACGTCGGATGCCCTTCCAGCTGCAACCCAGTACTGGTAAACACCCATGCACTCTTACATGCACACACATACACTACTGCCAATTTATTCAATTCACCTACACCACGTCTTTGGACTATGGGGGAAACCGGAGCACCCGGAAGAAACCCACATTAACATGAGGAGAATATGCAAACTCCACACAGAAATACCAACTGGCCGAGTCGGGACTCAAACCAGCGACCTTCTTGCTGTGAGGCGACAGTGCCAACCACTGAGCCACATGTTTATTTTTTTACCTTTTTTTATGACTATTTTATTTATATTTTTAAGATGATAGTATCTTCAGCAGAAAAAGACCGTCCACCTTAAAAGCTCCCGGTCAGCCCAGGATTCAGGAAACATTTGAAAAACAAATCACTAACATCCAAATCTGAAATAGACCTGAACGGTGCAGTGGCTTACATTGTATCCACAAAAAAGAAAGATATCCAGAGATGACTTTCTAACTAAGATGGCAGAAGTTAATGATTTATTTTAATTATTTAGCCTGACATTTATTGTTCCAAAATATTTTAAATGTTTCTTAAATAAAATATATGTCATTGTTTTTTACTCAGACATGTAAAAAGAATATATTTTAGAGCAGTAATCTCACAATTCCATACAATTAAACCAAATATATTTGTATCCAAGGTTGTCATACCATCAGAAACTTACATCGGCCCAAATAGGGAGTGACGTGCTTGTTTTTTACATGCGAGTTTGAAAATATTTCAGCTTTTCAGAATGCCGCAAGCACACTGTGCTTCATGTGAAAAGAATCAACCAATCAGCTTCAAACATTGTATGGATTATAAACATTTCATTATTAAAATGTAGACTAATTACTTCAGACAAATGCACAGCACACAAACACCTTGGCGCTTTTAATTTTCTACATAAAAATTGTGGTAATTTTTATGGTAATTCCTCTAAGAGTTATTCTGCTATAATTTTAGAGACGCTATTTTAAGGTCGAAACCCTTAGTGCAAAGTGCTGTTTTAAGTAAATGAGTTTTGACGTGTTTACCTCATCAGTCTGGACCACTTTACCATCAGTCAGTGGCTCCAGCTCTGCAGTCGGTGGAGCTTCTAAAATGCTGCACGGAAGAAGTACACAAATGAGGATATACAGTTGAAGTCAGAATTATTAGCCCCCCTGAATTATTAGCTCGTTTATTTCTGTTTTATTTATTTCTGTTTGACAGAGAGATTTTTTCAACACATTTCTAAACATAATAGTTTAAATAACTCATTTTTAATCACTGATTTATTTTATCTTTGCCATGATGACAGTAAATAATATTTTATTAGATATTTTTCAAGACACTTCTTTACAGCTTAAAGTGACATTTAAAGGCTTAACTAGGTTAATTAGGTTAAATAGGTTATGTAGACTATTGGAAAAAAATAAAAAATTTTACTTTAAAATGGTCTTTAAAAAATTAAAAACTACTTTTATTCTAGCTTAAATGAAACAAATAAGACTTTCTCCAGAAGAAAAAATATTATCAGACATACTGTGAAAATCTCCTTGCTTTAATAAGCATAATTTGGGGAAATATTAAAAAAAGAGAAAGAAATTCAAAGTGGGGCTAATAATATAAAAAACAAAAAAAAAAAAAAAACTATAATATATATATTAGGGCTGTCCAAAAATTAATTGTGATTAATCACATCCAAAATAAAAGTTTAACATAATATTTGTGTGTGTACTGTGTATATTGTATTATGAATATATAAATACACACATGCATATACTTGATAAAATGTTGGTTTATATTTAGATATATAAAAAATATATGTGTATGATACAAATTTTACATTTGAATATGATGTAACTACTTTGATGTAACTTTTTTATATATAGTTTTGGCTTCTATGAATGTGTTTATCACATATACATAATAAATATATATAACACACACACATATTATGTCAAAACAAACTTTTATTTTGGATGTGATTAATCACGATTACTTTTTGGACAGCCCTAATATATATATACAGTAAGTATGTATGCATGTATATACAACAGTTCTGTCTGGTTCTCGAATCTCATTTAAATTACAATCTGGATTTCAAATATTCTTTTTTTATGTTTTTATATTACAATATGCAAAAGACTAATAAAAGGATTTAAAACTGTAAGTATACTTTTGACTGGTATTTTATTTAACAAATTAGAATGTTACATGTAGTGTATGAAATACTCTTTAAAATGTATTTTATTTAATAAATGAATTAGAGTGAAATCTTAGTTTTAATATTTGCAAACTTTATGTAAAAACTGCCTAATGTGCAATTGACACGTTAGCATAATTTTTTGGGGGGTGTTGTTATATTATTTTCCAGATTTTTTCTGTATACAGATGAAGGAAAAATGACTAGCCCTTATGTAAAATCTTAATTCTTTTTCAAACATTTCCCAAGTGCTGTACATAATAATAATAAAAAAAACAATAGTTTTAATATCTAATTTCTTTTGTCTTTGCCATGAAGACAGCTCATAATATTCATTCATTAATTTTCCTTCACCCTAGTCCCTTTATTCATCCAAAGTCACCACAGTGAAATGAACCGCCAACTTATGCAGCATGTTTTACACAGCGGATGCCCTTACAGTTCCAACCCAGTACTGGGAAACACCCACACACTACAGCCAATTTAGTTTATTTAGTTCACTTATACCACGTGTCTTTGGACTGTAGGGGAAACCCTGGAGAAAACCCACCCCAACACAGTGGGACTCAAACCAGCGACCTTCTTGCTGTGAGGTGACAGTGCTAACCAATAACCAAAGTATTCAGCTTAAAGTGCAATTAAAAGGCTTACCTAGGTTAATTAGGAAAATCATTAGACAACAGTGGTTTGTTCTCTAGCCAATCAAAAAAAAGGTAATTTCTTTCAAAAATGTAAAACTTGCTTTTATTCCAGTCAAACTAAAACAAAAAAAGACTTTCTCCAGAAGAAGAACACTTCGGTCTTCAATTAATATTACTAATTCTTTCAAAGTAATCATGTTCATGCCTTTGCAAGTGATTTCATAATGCACTCTCTCCTATTCAGTGACCTGCTAAATGTCCACCTCTTTGTTTGTCATGCTAAGTGATTTTTTATCAGTTTGTCGTCTGCCAGGCTCAAACTATAAGTCAAGATGAAGTAAAATCCATGATTTGATCAGCAGATGTGAGGTAAAAGTAAAGATTACACACTGTATAAGTGACGTGAGCTGAAAGCGTTTTACACAATACTCCAGAAAGCTCTTCAGGTCCGTCTTACTCACTCCTCCAATGGGATTGATATCAGCGCTGGAGCAGTCGTATTTGGTGAAGTATCCAGTCAAACTGCAAAGACAAGCAAATACTGTCTATTATTATTATTATTCATTCATTCATTTTCTTTTCGGCTTAGTCCCTTTATTAATCCGGGGTCGCCACAGCGGAATTAACCGCCAACTTATCCAGCATTTGTTTTACGCAGCGGATGCCCTTCCAGCCGCAACCCATCTCTGGGAAACACATTCATACACACTCATACACTAAGGACAATTTAGCTTACCCAATTCACCTGTACCACATGTCTTTGGACTGTGGGGGAAACCGGAGCACCCGGAGGAAACCCACGCAACCAAGGGGAGAACATGCAAACTCCACACAGAAATGCCAACTGACCCGGCCGGGGTTCGAACCAGCGACCTTCTTGCTGTTAGGCGAACGTGCTACTCACTACGCCACCGTGGCGCCCATTATTATTATTATTATTATTATTATTATTATTATTATTATTATTATTATTCATTCATTCATTCATTTTCTTTTCGGCTTAGTCCCTTTATTAATCCGGGGTCGCCACAGCGGAATGAACCGCCAACTCATCCAGCATTTGTTTTACGCAGCGGATGCCCTTCCAGCCACAACCCATCTCTGGGAAACACATCCATACATTCTCATTTACACACATACAACTATGGACAATTTAGCTTACCCAATTCACCTGTACCGCATATCTTTGGACTGTGGGGGAAACCGGAGCACCCGGAGAAAACCCACGCAACCACAGGGAGAACATGCAAACTCCACACAGAAATGCCAACTGACCCAGCCGGGGATCGAACCAGCGACCTTTTTGCTGTGAGGCGAACGTGCTACTCACTACGCCACCGTGGCGCCTATTATTATTATTATTATTATTATTATTATTATTATTATTATTATTATTATTATTATTATTATTATTATTATTATTATTATTATTATTATTATTATTATTATTATTATTATTATTATTATTATTATTATTATTATTATTATTATTATTATTATTATTATTATTATTATTATTATTATTATTATTATTATTATACTGAAAAATTAAAGGCAAACATTTGTACAATAACAAATACAAACCTCTCATCCACATTGGCTGATCCAAGAACTAAAAGACCCCCAGGTTTTCCCTGAGCCCACAGACAGAGCTGGGCAAAAAGGTAGGCCAAAACCATCCTGATTCGAGCCTGTAGTTGATTAAACACACACATATGCATACAGTCCATGCATCATACACACACACACAAAAATAGTATGGACGTCAATGGTTACAGTTTTTATACACTACCTGACAAAAGTCTTGTCGCCCAAGTTTTAGGAACAACAAATAATAACTTGTGACTGAAGTTCTTGCAGGACACCCGGAGTTCATCACGACTTCATCTTCAATGCCACCTCCTCCATCTTACCCCAGACATGCTCAATAATGTTCATGTCTGGTGACTGGGCTGGCCAATCCTGGAGCACCTTGACCTTCTTTGCTTTCAGGAACTTTGATGTGGAGGCTGAAGTATGAGGAGCGCTATCCTGCTGAAGAATCATCCCTCTCCTGTGTTTTGTAATGTAATGGGCAGCACAAATGTCTTGATACCTCAGGCTGTTGATGTTGCCGTCCACTCTGCAGATCTCTCGCATGCCCCATACTAAATATAACAACAAATCATGATTTTTCCTTCACCAAACTTGACTGATTTCTGTGAGAATCTTAGATCCATGTGTGTTCCAAAAGGTCTTTTGCAGTATTTGTGATGATTGCGATGCAGTTCAACAGACGATTCACCTAAAAAAAGTTACCTTCTGCCGCTTTTCCAAATGATCAACTAAAAGTCAAGTTATTATTTGTTCCTCTTACAACTGGGATCAATAACAAGACTTTTGTCAGGTAGTGTATAATCTTTTGTGTTCAACAAAAGAAAGAAACTCAAAAAGGTTAGTAAACAAGGAGTACATTTTCATGAGTAAATGATGACAGAATTTTTAGTTTTGGATAAACTGTCTCTTTAAGTTAAAAAAGCAGGTGCAAATTAGCTTAATTAATCTGTTTCATCATTAATGTACATCATTAATGTACAGCATATTAATACAATAATGCATTAATGTGCCAATAATGTGTAACAAAGATGCTTCAACTCATTTTTAAGCAGCAAGACAGTGGTCTTGGACTTGAATCTGATCTGATATAGATGTATGCACTACAAAAAAGGAAAATTAGTAGCTTTTAAAGGGGTGGTCCACTACAGTATCATAGGACGCTTTTCCACTATCGTGCTGAACTGTTCTTTATGCTGAACCGTTCCAAAAACTTGAATGAATAAAATATCTTTGTAAGAATGTGGTGATTTTCTTCTCTGCCAGAGACTGCTCTATGGTTTAAAAACTCTTTTCAAAACTTTTAATATAAAAAAAAAAAAAATTTAAAATGTAATATTAAATGTAGTGTAATTTGCTTGTGGATGTCTGATGACTAGCGCGCTTCTGCTGAGCCTGCTGTGGTAGCTTGGCAACAAAGCCGCGACATCAACACACAGAATCTGTCGGCACAGTTCAGCACGGTTGTCTAACCATGCCGAGAATTCCGGGCCGAGAACGGTTTGTAATCGTGCCGTGCCGTTCCAGGCTCAGTGGAGAAACAACTGTAACCGTTCCGAAGTGCTACTAGAACGGTTCGGCACGATAGTGGAAAAGCAGCTATATTTTAAACTTTGTTGTTGATGTGTAATGTAGCTGTGTGAACATAAACAACATCTCTGAATGTAAGATGCTCAAGTTTCCTATCTATAACATAACTTTGGTTAAGGTTGTGGAAATTTGTGTTATTATAGTAAATCATTTTTAGTAAATGTTTCCGTTTGAAAGTTTAAAGGGGTAAATCACCCATAAACTGAAAATTCTGTCATTATTTCTCACCCTTTACTTGTTACAAATCTCTTTGAGTTTCACAATATAACACAATATAAGTTATTTTGAAAATGATGGAAAACAGTAGTCATCGGCTTCCGTAGTATTTGTGTCTCCTAATATGAAAGTCAATGGTTTCATATTTTCAATATTCTCCAAAATATCCTCTTTATAACTCATAAAGGTATGCAATCACATGAGGGAACGCAAATGACGAGTAAATGTAAATTTTTGGGCGACCTATCCCTTTAAGTTTTTCATAATTTGACAAAGCAACAAAAACATATTAATCTTTAACTACAATAACACTGATTTAAACTATGTTAAATCATAAGATTAATCAAGATTATTAGATTATATGAAGTATAATCTATAGCCAAGCCTCAAATTTGACACTAACGAATAAAAAAACTAATATGAATTCATAATTGTGGTGTAATTTATTTAAAGGGCCATGAAACACCAAAACACATTTTTTGAGCTGTTGACAGTCATATATGTGTCCCACGCTGCTATTAACACTATTAGGACACATATAATTGAATAAAAAGTGAAAATTTGTTGTTTTTGCGTTATTTCGTGCAAATTCGTTCTTCTGGTTTGAAACGAATTTTTGAGACTGCGTCGTGCCGATGAGATCTATGCATGTACTCCAGAGTGCAGAGTGGACGTCTGTACTGGCCAGTGCATCGTGACGTCTCTGAGTGTGCGGCATTAAGTCATGACAAGGACGTTGTTCAACCCAATCAGCGTGCACTATTTCATTAATATGCGTGATAGCTTCGAAGAATGTAGCTGTTACAGTTTTTAGACAGCAGAGCGACGCCAGGTTGACAAAACCAGTGGAAGAATAAGGATTGTTTGGAGACACAGGTCTTCAGTGTTGCGTTTATAAATGTGCTTCAACAAAGGTTTTGCTTTCATTTCCCCGCTATGAGAGCGCAGCTGGACTCACAGTGGATTACAGCGCATGCGACGCGCGACAGAAATTCGTTTGTAAGAAACATTTTTAGCCGAGAGCTTTTTGCATCTGGAAATGGTGAAATCCGGATTTGCCGCTCGTCTCCTTTTAAAAAATACATGGCTCCAGTTGGTGTTCATTGTCCTGTCACCTGATTGGTAAGTGATCGATCAGTGGTGTTTGTTTGTTTATTAAGGTGGCAAAGTTAGTTGGTTTTGTCAGCAGTACTCTTTCAGTGCATTTTTTTTTTTGTACATTACTTAAGAATTGATTAACTTTTTTTTCATTTTGAGCATTATAAACTCTAGATGGTGGATAATAAAGCCCAGAGTGTCTTCTTTCCAAAGATACATGAACTGTGAATGTAGACCAAATTATTCAGCATCTGTTCATGTTTTAGTTTGAGATGGTAAGTTTTGAGAAAATGCCTCTGACGGTGAGGGAACGGAGGACAACGATATAGTCTCTGAAAACATTTTACAGAAATCTCATTTTGCTTGATATTTTAATCAAATTTGAATTATAAACTCATGAAACACTTGGCTTTCATGTCATATTTTTTCTAGGACATTACATTAATGTTTTCCTGTGTTTGTATAACGAAAAACAAATATTGAACACAATACAATTTTTTTCCTCATGATTTCATAATGTATAACTTTTTATATTTTTGAGCATGACATTTCCCCTTTTAGTATAGTAAAACCCAAAGTGTCTTCTTTCCAATGATGCCTAGTTTGTGTTTGTAGAATACTGGAGACAGGAACTATTACTATTTAAAGTTAGGTAGGTGTAAATCCCCAAAAGTGAGTGCTGGCTAACAGACAGACCTTAGTCAAATGATTAGAACTGTTGCTGAGTTTACAGCACGTTAATATCACTACAGTATTATAGACTGAAAGATCCGTGTAAAGTGTAAACATCTTAATCAAACAGTTACCGTCGTGTAGAATTTTCGCGGCATTTTGTGACAGAATAGTCTATACACACAGGGCTTTCTGACGCTACCTACCGAGTGCATCTAGTTACCGAGAAATGCGGAGGATTTTTTTTTGCCTGAAATACGACGTGCGTTTCAAATACTCCTTCAAATACTCCTTCAGCAGTTATTAACATTTAATATCTCGTTTGGGGACACGCAGGAAATGTTCGTGAATAAATGTGAAAGTGCCAAACTGCAGTTAAAAGTTATAAAGTCAAATAATTGGATGAATGACCCCAGTTCGTCACTCCCCTGCTCGTTCCAGAAGTCACTCCCCGTCATCATCCATTACACACCACAGCCGTGAGCAATCCCCAGTCTATTAGCCACACACCTGCAAGCACTCCCGGATCACCTATAAAGCATCCCTGCATTCACTCCCTCACTGTCGGGTATCACTCATGGACACGATCTCTCTAGCCTTCTCATCTCCTGGTCTTGGACGCTCTCCTGTGCTCCCAACGACTTTACCTAAAGCCGCCTTTCCACTGCACACGACATTTGGACACGACTGTCGGATTACGCCCCCTTGTGGCAGTCGCACAGTATTTTCAGTGTTGTGGGGCACCATGGGGGAGACGCTGATAACTCGCAGTGTCCGAAATTAAAGACTCTCGCAGTGTACGAAATAGGAGTGCAAGAGCAAGAGCCTTTATTCTCTGTGTGTTCACCATGGTTGAATGAATGAATGAATGAATAAATGAATACTGAAACTCATAGGCCGCTAAAAATGTCTATAATAATATTTTTATTACTCATTTATGAATAGAAATGTTTTTTTTTAATACAGACTTTTTCTGATTAAAAAAAAAAACAAAAAAAAACTATTTCTCATCTCGCGCGCACGGACTTGCTTGGACAACACTGAAATACATTACTTCCGGTCGGCCAGTCGCATACGGTCTAGTCACAGGAGTTCAAATATTTCAACGGATCCGCGGCTCAAATCGGATCCGAATTTCCTGTATACGGAGATGATCGGAACTCCACGCAGCTCCCGGACTACTCTCCATTGGAAATGAATGACTTCCGGTCTGTCGCTTGTCGTTTGTCTTGTGCAGTGGAAAGGCGGCTTAAGCCTTCATCCGATCCTCAAAGGGAAGTGACTTTCATATTCTCACTCAGACTATGCTCATGTCTCACTCGCCTGCCTGGATCTCTAGCCCTTCACCGTGATACCCTCTATGCCTTCACCTTCATGTGTCAGATCTGAAGTTTGTTAATAAAGACTTACTTTTGTACGCCTGACTATCTCCCCTTCTTGTGATCGTGACACCCTGACTCTCCCACCTAAACAGAGCTGGACACACCCACTTTCCTGAGCTTTTACAAACTAGAGGTGTGAAAACACCACGCTGAGACTGGGGGGTTTTGTGGCCCTTTAATTGTTACTTTTTTACCCTTCAGAGTTTCTCCACATCACAGTCTTGATCACCGGGGCATTTAAAGAAATGAAAAGAATACAATAAAATTCCAGAATAAAGACCGAAAAGGAACAATTGTAATACCTATTATTGTTATAAAAAAAAACGCTGAAAACAATGTGTAATTGAACTCCTCAGGCTTTTACTTTACACTCATTTACTCTGGTTAATAATTTGCTAGGACACTGAAATGACAATATTTGCATATTCTGCATATTTTGTCTTTAAACAGAAAAAAACTAGGTCTTAAAAGTAATAAAGTGTTACTTGTGTTTTACAGCATAACCCGAAGTCGGTAGATTCGCAGGTTGTTTTGACACATAAGGTGGCAAACTGCAAGATCTTTCTGTGAAAACTGTGGCGGCTGTTTTGCAATGCAAGCAAACAGCAGAATGGAAAAAGTCAGCGAATTAGTATCACTTTCACAAAAGCCACTTCAGAAGCCCGCGCTTTTCTGATTTTACAAAGTAAGAGTCACATAAAACAAAGAATCGACATGAAATCTTTTTTAAAAACTAAATCTAGCCAAATTACTGGCAAGCTTTTGGTTATTTCTGAGATTTGCACTGTGGTCAAGCAAATTATGTGAATATATTAATTATGATCTTTAAAATTTGGGGGAAAATATACAGGGGGGCTAATAATTCAGATTCAGAAGGGGCTAATAATTCTCACACCAGCTATAATATTAATATTATTATAAAACAACGAATTAAATTATTATTATTATAAAATAACTAATTATATTATCATTATTAGTAGTATTAATATTATTATAAAATAATGAATTAAATTATTATTATTATTATTATTTTTATTTTATTTTTATTATTATTATTATTATCTTCAGAAATTGGGGGAAAATATACAGGGGGGCTAATAATTCAGATTGAGAAGGGGCTAATAATTCTGACCCCTGCTGTAATATTACTGTATATAAGTTGCTGATTGGTGCAGTACCTGGACGTTCTGTAGTGCCAGGTTCTCTCTGGCACTTCCTCCATTAGCACGGAACTGAGGCCACTTCCCTGTGACCATAGAAAAGATTCCCAGCATGCCTTTTACTGCCATGTCAATATTGATGTTCAGGTGATTGCTGAGAAGAAAACAACTAAAACTCAACCTCTTATTTGGACACACCTTTTTTGTGCTACTGAACTGTACACTTAACACAATATTTATCAAATGTTTAGCCTTTTTATTAAGTTGAATTAAAACTTAAATTTTGAAATTGTGAAGGTAAAAATGTGAATTCTTGTGAGGCAAGTATTGTTTTTTTTTTGTTTGTTTTTTGCAGCCAGAATGTTTTGATAATATGCTGATTGATTAAATGTTGATTTATTATTAATTATTCATTATATTTTTAACGGTACTCAACTATTGATAAAGGTTTTTTTAATTTTAAAAGAAGAACATTATTTTGTCTGAATTATTATTATTATTATTATTATTATTATTATTATTATTATTATTATTATTAGTATTATTAGTATTATTGTTATTATTATTATTATTATTATTAATAATATTATTACTATGAATAATATATAATAAAATGTATATTATTATAAAATAACTTATTATATTATTATTATTATTATTATTATTATTATTATTATTATTATAAAATGACTAATTATATTCTTATTATTAATATTATTATTATAAAACAACTAATTATATTATTGTTATTTTTGTTATAAAATAACTAATTATATTATCATTATTAGTATTATTTATATTATTATAAAATAACTAATTAAATTATTATTATTATTATTATTATTATAAAATAACTAATTATATTATTAGCAATATTAGTATTATTAATATTATTATAAAATAACAAATTATATTATTATTATTATTATTATTATTAAATAACTAATTGAATTATTATTATTATTATTAATATTAATATAAAATAACTAATTGATTATTATTATTATTATTATTATTATTAGTACTTAAATAAATAAATTATAAATAATAATACTCATAATTAATTTAACGGTAATTTATTAATTATACGTAATATTAATTATTAACAATTAATGATTATGAATGGATGGAATTTAATATAAATCAATCAATGTTTATTCATTCAAATAATAAATTAATTCATTAATTGACAAAATAAATACATTCATAAATTACTTAATTTAAATAATAAATAAAACAATTATTCAAATAATAAGTAAATTAATTAACTCAAATAATTAATTAATCCCAATAATAAATTAATTCCAATCCCATCTTTGATCAAATTTAAGCAGCTTTGATGAGCATAAACTTGTAATACAGTATACCACTTGAAAGTTTTCCACTGACCTGCCGATCTGAGCGGCGAGATCTTTGGCTCTGTTTCTGGTGTCTTCAGAAGAGTTTTCACTAGCCATGTAGCATGTGGTAAAGAGGCGTCCGCACAGCTCTTGCGGGTCCTGAGGCCTGTAAGATGAATCCCCGACCACCCGCTGAACATCCTCCAACACCTGAAAATCTGAGAAGAACAAAAACCAAGCTGAAGCCTCTAAAACAGCTGCTCCTTATTTTCTGAAAAGCTTTTTTGTGTGTTTGGACTCACTGTCATGTTCAACGGCCTTGCAGATTTGCACACACATGGAGTACACAATACAAGCGCTGGATGAACTGTCCACACCACCGCTAAGAGGGAGAAGAAAACCAGCCTGAAAACAACAAAACATGCATGTTTATTTGGTAAAATTCTCCTGTTCTTTATCACTATGTGTAGAAACATGGTAATAAAAAGATCCGACTTCATATTACAGTAAGTGGCCTTAAAAGGATCAATTTCTTCTTCTTCTTTTTCTTCAGAAAACAGGCTCTTTTTAAAACTCCAGTTAAGTTTTACTATTTTTGAATCCATTCAGTCGACTTTGGGTCTGGCGGAAACACTTAATAAACCATTAGACTAGCATAAACCATTGAATCGGATTAGACTGTTAGCATGTTGCTCTAAATTTTAAAAATAAGAGTTTTGATCATTTTCTTAAACTCTGCGGACCCGGTGCCGGGTCCAGTGACATCATCAACTTCCCTTTCATTTTTTAAAGGTCCAGGGTTGCGCAAGACCCCTATAAGTGGTTCCGTTTGAAAGCGTAGAAGCTATATTTGATGCACATATGCATCACTTAGGTTTTTATTTTACTGTACAAAAGTTATTAACATTTAATTACACAACAAAATACTGGATACCCGAGCTGTCATTTTCATATTTTTATATGCTTCATATATGACACACATGTACAAGTCATAGCTCAAATAAAAGCTCTTGCCTGTCCATGTACGATTCTAGCGTTCCTTTACTGAATTATATTCACATATCAAACAGTTATCAAATGAATCACCACATTTTTTTATGCCGCAGAAAAAGAAGACCTCAAAATAAGCTTTTTTTTCTAGGAACTGAGGAAGTTTTGGAGAAGCTGACTTTGACTTCTTTGATATAATGTTATGATACAAATGGGAAGGAGAAATGAGAAAGTAATGGAAACTCATGTTCTTATCATGTAAGAACTATGCAGAAGCAAATATGTCATATTTGATATGAATGATCAAAAAGTTATTTTCAATTGAATTACAATAACCTTTGCACACTCTATGGTAGAGACAAAATTCTTTTTCCTAGTGTTTGCTGCTATCGGCTGGTTTCAAGCAGAACTGTCTGGAGTTGTCTTATTCTCTTATGGGATCATCTACACATTTTCAAAAAAGCATTTTAGAACAAAAAATAAAAAAGCGCCCAATGTTGAAGTGGTTCATCATAAAACAGAAAACATAACAAATATTATTTATTACTTTCAGCAATTTCTTTTGTAAATTCAAATGGTTTTCTGTCTTATAACACTGGAATTTGTCATTTATACCACTGCATTTGGATATGGAAGACTTTCAAAATTTGGTAGGCGGAAATTACAAAAAAAATGGTATAGCACCTCTCATCAGTTGGAATACAATAACTTTTGCATAGATTATGATAGAGGCATTTTTCGTTTTTCTTATGATTACTGACATGTGCAGCAACCACCAAAATTAATTACAGAAACCTAGACCACACAGAACCTAAAAGGTACTCTTTTAAATTTGAGTTTATAAAGACAAAATACAGAAAGCGCCTCTTTTTTTAAGTGTTTATGATAACACAGACAACATATACAATTATATTAATCACTTTCAACAGTGTTTTATGTAAATTTAAAGGGTTTTCTTTAAAATGATTCCACATTTTTGCATTTACTCCTCTGCATGTGGATTTAGGAAGCTTTTAAAATTGGGTAGACAAAATCCAGGCGGAAATCCCAAAATAGCATTAGAGTGTAAGAGGTTAAAGCTTGAATCATTTTTTACTAAAAATGAAAAGTTGCTATTTTTCTTGGCGGAAATGGCTAAGAACTATACTCTCATTCTAGCGAGGCAATCAGGGAACTTTGTTGCTGTAGCATGGCTGCAACAGGCACAATAATATTACTCATTAATAATCATTAATAATCAATAATGTGCAATATTATTGCAATATCATTGCACCTGTTGTGGCAACTGTAACGGTGAAGTGATGCTGGACAACTGTCACGATCACCAGCGATCTACATCCAGAGATCGCTGGTACACACACGATTCACACAAGAACTACAAATCCACCATGTTTATGAACTACATCCCCAGTCATGCAACACACACACTCACCTGCTCCAAGTCACCACTGATTAGAGCTTCACAGCTGAAGCCACTTACCACTGATTGAGAGACTATGTAAACTGCACAGAAACACTCACTGGTGCTGAGTATTGTTATCTGTAAAGTGGCACTACAACGCGGTTTCCTTTGTCTTGTTTTTCCTGTGTGATCCTTGCCTTGGTTATTTGAATATCCCTGTCTGCTGCCTGCCACTGACCATCTGCCTGCCCTCTGACTACGATTCTGGACCGTCTGTATATCTGTTTGCACCTGTTGACCATTGCTTTCCTGACTTTGCTAATAAACCTGCATTTGGATCCGCATCTCAGTTGTCCGTGTCACATCCGCGAGTTACAACAACATGGAGTGAGGATCCTTATGCAGGTCTTTTTTGAACAGGACAGTCATGCAAGCAGTGGTCATTAAAGGAACAAACAGATGTGTATAGGCAATCCAGAGTTGTAGTCGGAATAAAAGGCAGATGTTCAGAAGGCAGGCAGCATACAGGAATAATCAAACAAAACAAAGCAGGGTCTAACACGGAAAACAAGGCAAGAGAAAACATGTCGTAATGTTCACTTACAGGACACAAGACTCCAGTGTGTGTGTCTGTGCTGTTTTTATAGTCAGTGTAATCAGTCTTTGACAATCCTTCGGCGGTGTTTGTGCAATCAGTCAGGATCAGGAACATCTGTGTGTGTGTGTGTGTGTGTGTGTGTGTGTGGTGCATGACTAGGTTTTTAAGTCCAAAACGTGGTGGATTTGTAGTCCGTTAGCAATCATTGTATATACCAGCGATCTGCACAGGCTGGATCGCTGGTGACCGTGACAGAAGCATAATTCCTCAATTATTATTATTTTATTATTGTAGTTATATTGTGTGCAAAGACCGATGGAAAATAAAAAAGTTGTAAGTACTCAAGCTTTTAATCGAAACAATGATCAAAACTTTTTTTGATTTTTTGAGGGAGATGCTAATGATCTAATCTGATTCAATGCTTTATGCTAAGCTAAGCTAAAAGTGTTCCTGCCAGACCTGAAGATCGACTAAATGCATAAAAAAATGCAAAAACTCAATTTGTTAATTATAGGGAGGGTATTAAAATGAACCTATTTCCAAAAAAGTGGAGTGTTTCTTTAACTACTTTGTGCTTACATCAAAAAATAATTACAATGTACTAATTGTGTTCATGTTGTATTGCACAGCACTTACAGTATTATACTCTTGAGGTGGATACTGGTAAGGTTAAGGACAGAGTCATGGGTCAAAAGCGCAATTACACAAATTTAATACAGATACAATTACAAGTGAATACTTTTTTAAAAATACAAGTGCAATGTAAAAACGTGTTTACACAATAAGTTCATTGTGCCAAATTACTCAATTAAATGCAAGTACGTAGTTAAGGACACTTAATATATACAAAAAATATGTTTACATGCATCTTAAAATAAGTACGGATTAATTAATTAATGGGCCGTTGAGTTACTAGAAAGATAAAGCACAAATAATGCCTCAGGTGTATATTACTTTGTAATAATTTAACAGATTAATTGAACATAAATCAATTAATCCGCTTACTGTGTGCTACAGTCACAACACCTAAAGTCAGCACGGTTCAGATGTTTTATTTGAAGACATTTGTCAGGTTTTTGTCCTAAAACAAGTCCTTTGCACAGGACTACTTTCTTACACATCTTATCGAAGGCTTGTGCTTTGTTTTGATTCGATTTTTGAGACTGATGTGATTCAAAACCTGCCTGAACTACTTTAGCCATGCTCTTGCCACAAAAATAACTAGACACTATAGAATTTTCATTATCAGCCAAAGTATAATAATAATAATAAAAAATAAAGCACACACCTGTCCGCTCCTCCTTAAGTAGTCCCATAACCAGCAAGCAGGACCAAGACTGAAATAACACCCAAAAAAAAGCATTTGATTTTATAAATGTTGCACCAATAAAACAATTTAAATAACAAAATGTTTACAAATGTCTATCATCACTTTCCATTTTTATTTCTCTTCCTAATGCATGGCCCTTTATTTCCTAACAAAGACGATAAGGACAGGAATAAAGTATCACAAGGTACTCCGAAACCTTAAAAGCAACATAAAAATAGCCTCACTTTAATTTGGCATGTTATGAGGAAATTGAATCGCTGTTAGTAATTCTGGGAGAACTGGCTGCTCTCTTTAAGTCATAATTGAGTTTGCAGGATGAGTTCTCACACAGATGGATGTTCTGTTCAAGGATGAATTACTGCACAGTCCACTAGAGAGCAGTCAAACTACAATTTGGCTGATGCTACGGTCAGCGAAAAGTGAAATGCTACTTCTGTGTATTACTATTTATTTGATTGATTGATTGATTGATTGATTGATTGATTGATTGTTTGATTGATTGTAATCCATTTAATTTGATTGATTGATTGAGATTGATTGGTTGGTTGGTTGGTTTGTTGGTTGGTTGTTTGGTTGATTGATTGATTGTTACAGTATGTGAATTAGTTGTGATTGTGATTGACTGGTTGATTTGTTGGTTGATTGATTGGTTGATTGATTGATATTGATTGGTTGATTGGTTGCTTGCTTGTGATTGATTGGGTGGGTGGGAGGGTGGGTGTATGGGTGGTTGGTTGGTTAGTTGATTGATAGGTGAAT
>CAIGQQ010034334.1:429760-441913 GCA_903798035.1 Danio albolineatus
GATAGGTGAATTGGTTGTGATTGATTGATTGTGATGGTTGGTTGGTTAGTTTGTTGTTTGGGTGAGTGGATGGGTGGTTGGTTGATTGTGATTGGTTGGTTAGTTGGGTGCGTCAGTGGATGGGTAGTTGGTTGATTGATTGATAGATTAATAAGTGAATTGGTTGCAATTGATTGATTGATTGATTGATTGACTGACTGACTGACTGACTGACTGACTGACTGATTCACTGGGTGGTTAATGGGTTGGTTGGTTGGTTGGTTGGGTGGTTGGTTAGTTGATTGTGATGTATTGATTGGTTGGTTAATTGGTCATTATTGATTGATTGATTGATTGATTGATTGATTGATTGATTTTGTTAATTTGTTGTGATTGGTTGGTTGGTATTGATTGATTGGTTGTGATTTATTGATTTATTTTCCCTGAAGTGATTTATTCATTCATTCATTCATTCATTTTCTTTTCGGCTTAGTCCCTTTATTAATCCGGGGTCGCCACAGCGGAATTAACCGCCAACTTATCCAGCATTTGTTTTACACAGCGGATGCCCTTCCAGCCACAACCCATCTCTGGGAAACACATCCATACATTCACACACATACACTACGGACAATTTAGCTTACCCAATTCACCTGTACCGCATGTCTTTGGACTGTGGGGGAAACCGGAGCACCCGGAGGAAACCCACGCAACCACGGGGAGAACATGCAAACTCCACACAGAAATGCCAACTGGCCCAGCCGGGGATCGAACCAGCGACCTTCTTGCTGTGAGGCGAACGTGCTAACCACTCGTCCACCGTGGCGCCTGAAGTGATTTATATTGTTTATAAAAAATAAATAAAATAGAGAGATCACCTAAATATTTACTAGATTTGTTTGCCATAGATGTTTGCTTTTTATTTTCTTAAACAATTCTGAAGTTAAATCATTGTATTGTAATGACTTTTTTTTATTATTATTATTTGAAGCAAATAAGTGTTAAATGACAACGTCGCTACAGTGTGTGTTATGCATTCTGTAAACTACTGATAATGCTTCCTCTAGAAAAATGGTGCCAAAAAAAACTATGCCATCATTTCAGACATCTTTTACAATTTACATTTATATTTGTAAATAGATGCGGTCAAAACCATCTATACAAGTTTGAACCAAGCATCAGTAAGTGAAAAGTAGGCTGACTTTAAAAATGGCATTTAGGCCACTAGTGGTAGATGAGTTAGTTTTATTATTTCAATATTTCATGAACTGATGATCTACAGGGATTAAAACCATCTCTAGGGTTTACAAATGGCAAGAAAAAAGAAACTATCCACTCACCAGTTCTGTATACAAGTGATATACCGTTGAATTATTAGCCCCATGTTTTTTTTTTTCATACTGTTTTAAACAAGTCATTGTATAATTATGGTTTGTTCTGTAGACAATTAAAAAATGTGTAAGGGGGCTATTAATATTGACCTTAAAATGTTTTTTTTTTACTGTTTTTAATCTAGTCAAAATAAAACAAATAAGACTTTCTCCAGAAGAAAAAAATATTACAGGAAATACTGTGAAAGATTCTGTTAAATATTATGCGTATGTAAGTGACCTGATCTCTTCTTCTGGGGTGTGGAAAATCCACTCCACAGGCTGGTGTGTGGGCAAACATCTATCATCACAGTCAGACAGAGAAAAGTCCGTTTTGATCCTCTGATAAGGTTTGTGCTCATATTCCTGTGCAAAAAAGAAAAATAAAAAACAGGCAAAAAAAAAAAAATTACAGTAAAATGTGGTGTTTTTCAATGTTGCTTACCATGTGTGGGTGACATCTCTCTCCTCGATAACTGCGCACATCTTCCAGATCAAGAGTTGCTGTGACAACCTCCTGAAAATCAAAGGAAACACTTCAGATTAATCAAACTGAAATCAGTCACATTGAGATGAGTTTAAGTAAAAAAAAAAAAAAATCACTTTAATTTGAATGGTAAAAATGCTACAGTAAAAATATGTATTTTTTACATTACATTCTGACAACAACAGGCGCCGTTGTTTTACCATAAATTTATATGGATGTTTTTAACCGTGTACGTAAGGGTAATGTAAGTGTAAATGGCAACCTGTACATGTTCATCCACATGTTCATCCACTTGTAAATTCATAATACAGCGCTCTGTAAATATTGCATATAGTTTTCTATAATTGCACTTACAACTTATACCTACACTCACTAGCCACTTTATTAGGTACACCTTACTAGTACCGGGTTGGACCCCTTTTGTCTTGAAAACTGCCTTAATCCTTTGTGGTATAGATTCAACAAGATACTGGAAATATTCCTCAGAGATTTTGCTCCATATTGACATGATATGATCACACAATTGCTGCAGATTTTTGGCCGCACATCCATGATGCGAATCTCCTGTTCCATCACATCCCAAAAGAGCTCTATTAGATTGAGATCTGGTGGCTGTGGAGGCCATTTGAGTACAGTGAACTCATTGTCATGTTCAAGAAACCAGTCTGATATGCACTTTATGACATGGCGCGTTATCCTGCTGGAAGTAGCCATCAGAAGATGGAAACACTGTGGTCATAAATGGATGAACACGGTCAGCAACAATACTCAGCTAGGCTCTGGCATTGACACAATGCTCAATTGGTACAAATGGGCCAAATGTGTGCCAAGAAAATATGCCCTACACCATTACACCCCTACCACCAGCAGCCTAAACCTTGATACAAGGGAGAATGGATCCATGCTTTCATGTTGTTGATGCCAGATTCTGACCTAACATCCAAATGTCACAGCAGAAATCGAGACTCATCAGACCAGGCAACATTTTTCCAATCTTCTATTGTCCAATTTTGGTGAGCCTGTGCAAATTGTAGCCTCAGTTTCCTGTTCTTAGCTGACAGAAGTGGCACCAGGTGTGGTCTTCTGCTGCTGTAGCTCATCCGCCTCAAGGTTAGACGTGTTATACGCTTAAAGATGCTCTTCTGCCTTGGTTGTAACAAGTGGTTATTTGAGTTAATGTTGTTTTTCAATCAGCTGGAAACAGTCTGGCCATTCTCCTCTGACCTCTGGCATCAACAAGGCATTTTTCACCGACAATACAGCTGCTCACTGGATATTTTCTCTTTTTCGTACCATTCTCGGAAAATCCCAGTAGATCAGCCCGTCTGGCACCAACAGCCATGCCACATTCAAAGTCACTTAAATCACCTTTCGTCCCCATCCTGATGCTCGGTTTGAACTGCAGCAGATCATCTTGAACATGTCTACATGCCTAAATGCATTGAGTTGCTGCCATGTGATTGGCTGATTAGAAATTTGCATTAACGACAGGTGGGCAGGTACCTAATAAAGTGGCCAGTGAGTGTATATCCTGCACTTGCTGCTATTGCACTCCTGGCTGGACATAAACTGCATTTCGTTGCCTTGTACTTGTAAATGTGTATTGACAATAAAGAATCTAATCTAATCTGAAAAGTGTGAACTGGCACATACTACATCCTCAAGAGAGAACTGCGCTCCTCGGGCCACAATATCTCCATTGATGGCGATCATAGCACAGCCGTCATAGTATAAACGGTCTCCATCACAGCCCTTCTGATTGGCAAACATGTAGATCCCTCCACTCTGAAAGAAAAACACACACATGCACAACCTGTTAGCATTACTACAATGTAGAGAGAGATTAGCTGACTTTAATAAGTACATGAAATATGTGTATAATTATAATAATTAAGCAACAATTCCAAGTTATAATGGGTTGACTCACTTTATTTTAAATAAATAACTAATTGCGGTTTACAGTGTATGGTTAAAACCTAGATAGGTATTCTGTCTATAAGGCACATTATCATAATTTTCTTAATGTTTTAATTTGCTTCTGTTTTAATGTCCACTTTGTATTTTTGAGCAGCCATTACTTACAGGCTTAAGTGTCAGGTGATACTTTAGTAATCATTCCAATATGTTATTTTGGCGCTCATTTATTTAAAATATCCATTATAATTTTCAATGCTGCAAACTTTTTGTAGTTTAAATTTTGTTTTTGTTTTTTGGAAAAATATATTTTTGAATGATTCTTTAAAAGAATACCAAAGAATAGCATTATTACAGTATATTACATTATATTTGCTGTTGATATGTCCTTGTTGTATAATTATAAGTAATTTATTTAGCTACTCATTTTTTATTTCAACCCAATGTTGCAAATCCAGATTTTACAAAAATAAAATTAAGCAGCACAAATAAACATTCGTTCATCCATTCATTCGTTCATTCATTCATTCATTCATTCATTCATTCATTCATTCATTCATTCAATCAATTATTTATTTATTCATTCATTCACTTATTCATTCATTCATTCATTCAATCAATTATTCATTCATTCATTCATTTATTTATTTATTTATTTATTTATTCATTCATTCATTTTCTTTTCGGCTTAGTCTCTTTATTTATTTATTAATTTATTATATGTTATATTATTTATTATCGCAGTAAATCAAAAAGATCATATGACACTGAAAATTTGGAGTGAAAAATTGTTGCCATTAAAATGTATTGTAAAATAAATTTAAATAGAAAACTTTTCATAATATTGCTGTATGTTTGATTAAATTAAGGAAGCTTTGGTACGCATCAGAGACTTCCTTCACACACCCACACATTTTACAAAAATCTATAGAATGATTTACCTTAGTGGTGGCAGATTTGACCAGGTTCACCCTGTGGTCAGCCTTGCGGAGCTCATGGTAGCTTGCAGATGAATTGGTAAAGATCTCAATACCATCTAAACCCATATCAACATGCGGACTAGAGAAAGACATAAGAGAAAGTTCAAGATTTCTAATAAAACCAATTACTACACCAACATTGTTTTGAAGTTGTTTTATCTCTGTTTTTAATTAGTCTCTTCTTCTCACCAAGGTTACAATATTTAATCTAAAATGCTGTTTAAATATTTGACAATTTAATATCGCTCTGTTGAATTAGGAAAATATTTTAAAATGCTATATATTTTTACAATCCAAAGCTGAATTTTCAGTGTTGAAAAAGTTGTGTACAATTTTACTTTCTAGAAATATAAAGTTCAACAGAAAAGTATGTTTCTGAACATTATTGCTATTGTCAATTTTGATGAATCCTTGCTAATTATGAGTATTATATTTTTAAAAATGTTACTGAAGTTAATAGTTTTCAGGAGAAAAATGATTTTATTTTCACTTTTCTACTGATCAAAGAACACCATCTATCTATCTATCTATCTATCTATCTATCTATCTATCTATCTATCTATCTATCTATCTATCTATCTATCTATCTATCTATATATATATTTATATATATACACAGACAAATTATAATAATAAATGTTTTGAGTAACAAATCAGCATTTAAACATATTTAAACATTCTCTGCAGAATTCTTTACAGATTATTTTCAGATAATTACCTCCTGGGGTTCCACAGCTCAGCACAAATCTCACTGCCTATACAGGTGTCTATGGTGGATAAAACCCCGTCTCCAAATGGCACTGTGGTCTGCAACGAGGACAGCGGAGATTATTACTCATGCCATGCAGAAGAAAGTGATAAAGAAGAAAGTAAAAACTTTTCTGAACTGTTGTGTGAATAGTGTGAACTTCTATCACATTTTGAAAGAAATGTTTACAATTTTATGCACAAAAATTTTTTGAAAGATGGTATGATAGAAGACTGAAGCACTGAGTAATGAAAATGAAAATACAACTCTGACACCATAAGAATATATTGCACTTTAAAATATTTATATATATATTTTATCTAAATAAATAAATAAATAAATAAATAAACAACTAAAAAACAACAACAACAATAATAATTATAATAATAATGACAACAACTATGGGGCGACACAGTGGCTCAGTGGTTAGCACTGTCGCCTGACAGCACTGGTTCGAGTCCCGGCTGGATCAGTTGGCATTTCTGTGTGGAGTTTGCATGTTCTCCCCATATCTGGTTTCCCACACAAGTCCAAAGACATGGGGTATAGGTGACTGAATAAAGTAAATTGGATATAGTGCATGTGTGTGAATGACTGTGTATGGATGTTTCCCAGAGATGGGTTGCAGCTGGAAGGGCATCCGCTGCGTGAAACAAATGCTGGATAACTTGGCAGTTTATTCCACTGTGGCGACCCCAGATTAATAAAGAGACTAAGCCGAAGGAAAAATTAATGAATGAATAATAACTATGATAATTATAGTAATAATAATAGATAAAATAGTAGTAACAATAATAATGGGTATAATAACAATCATAATAATGATGGTAATAATAACAATAATAATATTACTAATAACTAAAGTAATAATAATAATAATAATAATAATAATAATAATAATAATAATAATAATAATAATAATAATATTACACTCAAAAAATATGCACCATAACCCAATGTTGGGTCAAATATGGACAAGCCCAAAAATTGGGTTCATTTTTATAATTAAATAGAAATTAAACTTGTTAAACGAGGTGATAGGTGTGTCCACATTTGACCCAACGTTGGGTACAACACATACAATGTTGGGTACAACACAATACATTTATTTTGTATGGTGTCTTTAAATTAATAATCATTATCATATTACAAATTTTGTGATATATTCACACACACATACAGTTGAAAGGCAGAACTGTTAGCTCTCTCTCAATTTTTATTGAATCATTTTCAAATATTTTCCAAGTGATGTTTCAAAAGGAAATAAACTTTCAGTCTTACTTCTTGACCTGAATAAAATCAGTTTTTACATTTTTAAAAACGACTTTTCAGGTCAATATTATCAGCCTTAAAAAAAAAAAAAAAAAAAGATTTTTTGATTGGCTACAGAACAGGCAGCACGGTAGCTCAGTGGTTAGCACTGTCGCATCACAGCAAGAAGGTCGCTGGTTCGAGTCCTGGCTGGACCAGTTGGCATTTCTGTGTGGAGTTTGCATGTTCTCCCCATGTTGGCATAGAGTTTCCTCCAAAAATATGAGGTATAAGTGAATTGGGTGAGCAAAAATGGCCGTAGTGAATGTGTGCATGTGTAAATGAGAGAGTGCATGGGTGTTTCCCAATACTGCATTGCAGCTGGAAGGGCATTCGCGTAATTTAATGTATGTCAGAATAGTTGGTGGTTCATTCCACTGTGGTGACCCCTGTTAAATAAGGGAAATTCCCCTGATGAATAAGGGAAAATTAATGATTGAATAAAGAAGCAAACTTTACCTGCCCCGTTACATCTTGGATCATCCTTGGTAAAAAGTACTCCTCGACATATCTGAAAAAGAAACATTTTCAATTGGATTTATCACTGACTGTTAAACAAGTCCTTGACTTAACCAATAAATCACAGAATAAACATACCGAGGTCGACTCCAAGGTGAAAACCATCGGAATTCCCTGTTGTTGCCATAATTTGCCAAAAGCATTTTAGGACGAATGAATAGTATCTTGCTGTCAGGCATGAAAAAAGACACATTAACAGACATAAACACGTATTACTGGATTATAACAAAGACTGTAGAATACACAAGACGTGTCACTCGTATAGTTTTAAATGGGGAATAGTGTAGCGGTCAATATGGCGAATGAAGCCCCGCCTACTAGTACAGGAGCCAATCATCAATCGCTATAGACTGACAGATTCTCCGGGGGAGGGGCTAAGACCAGACATGAGCTTCTGCAGATTTTTGAGTGATTCGAATGCTTAGAAATGAAACTAAAAAGACAGTTGTTGTTTAATTTTAATGGTGATTCCTGATCTGAAATTTTATCGTAAGCTTAGCAAGCAATTAAAAGAAAATTTGATGCTTTCCCATTCAAACAGAATGCCCGAGTGGTGAATGGACTTGTCTCAAAAGGATTTTGTTTATAATAATGAACAAATTTTGTACTAAAAAAACTTACTTGTTTAAGAAAATGACTCTGCAATTATATCGAACATTGTGATGCATCACAGGCCTGAGGAAAGAACAGATAAAAAGTTTAAAGGTGTTATGAACCATAAAATGATGTAATTTAGCTTTTGTTATTTTTTTTAAAGAGCCCATATTATGGATTTTTGAAAATGACCTTCCATGCAGTGTGTTACACAGCTCTAAGTAAAGTGAAATGTCCAGCTAAGGCTTAAATCTGAAAGTGCAAAGTGTTTAAAACGATTGATTTATATATAAAAGAGTCAACTCATTGTTGTTTAAATGAATCGTTATTAGAACGAGTCTTTAGCCGTTTCGGCTTGACGTCAACGCGAAACATAATAGTTGCGCGCGCAGACCTGGCATTGCAACTGAGTAATTGAACTGCCCGGCCCCGCCCACAGACAGGAAAGAAAAGTGGAAGACAACAAGCACTGTATTGCAGTAAGTGTTGTAGCATAACCAGCGGGACAGCAGTGACGTGTAATCTGAGTAATATCTAAGTAAATCTTTATACTGTTTGATGGCAGTATAAAGATTTAGAGAGAAGTTATTGACAGTATTTGTAGTGTTGGTTTTCGCGTTTTGCTCTTTGTAGACGATCCCTAAGGATCGGTCTCTTTGCCGCCTGCGCACAGTTCAATATAATACAGCCAGCGCGTAGGCAAAGCTCATTTTTAGGAAAATAAGGTTGTAGGTGATTGTATACATTGCGACGGTTGAAAAGAGGTGCTATTTGTGTAGGAACAATGTTTCGGTCATGAGTTATTGATCTGGAAAACACGACTGCTGCTAACTTTACTGAACTTATCGGCATTCCGGTTAAATCATGTCCCGTAGACGCCATGCTCTGAAGTGCGAGGGAAAAGCTGTGTTATTTTCCCTACCTGGAAACCTCTTTTCCCTACCTGGAGTGGTTGAGGTTTATTTCGTAAAATACCTGAGAATTACATCCCCAACACGGCGCTGTGTTCACGTCATCTCTCTGAAGAGAGCTACACAAATCTACCAGCTTACGACGCGGGATTTGTTGCACGGTTGTTGTTAAAGGATGGACCAATACCCAGTTTATTTTGACCAGCATGTTCTTCCAGTCGTGTTGACTCTAACAAGGTAAATATGGATGTAGTTGTCTGTATTGTGTTTGCTCCGTGCGTGCAGCATGTAGCGGTAGCCATTTAGCTTACTGCCGAATGTAACTATTTGTTGGCTTACAATAGTCCATGAAGTGTTAATTATTACTGAATGTTTGTTGTTATGATGAAGAATATAGCAATACGCTGTTGTACAAAAGCAGTGATTTGTTTTCAATATGTTCTGGCATCGGGCTGTTGACACGGACGTGACGTGGTGACGTGACGTGGTAGCGTCACGTAAAGGAGGTGCTTGGGGAAAAAGACTCGCTCAGACGATTCATATGGGAGTCGGTGGGAAAATGAGGTAAAAATAAATAGATATTATAAGACATCGAAAGTGTTTTTTAACCTTGCATACATATCATCCTGTTGTTTGGGACTTCAAAAAGTGAAATTTAACCGTTCTCAACCCACCATATGGGCTCTTTAAGAGTAATAACACTTACATGCCTACATCACAGATGATGTCCTGGGTCGATGGAGATTCCAGGAGAGACTTCAGAACTTGGAAACAATGGAGTAAAGTGTCGGACTCATAGAAGTGGTCTGCACAACCGTACCCACTGAGACATACAAAACATTTGTCAAAATACACAGTACACTAGGGCTGTGCAATTAATCACGATTTAAGCACTTGCAATTTCTAAACTGCGTAAAGCTGCACATTTATCTATTGATTTATTTAGATTTTTATTCAGAATACGTTCTTGTGCACATAATTTTAATATGTTAACCAATCAGAGCTGACGCAGCACACTGGGTAATTACAGCTAAGCTGAGCGGGAGAAAGATGTTAACCAATCAAAGCTCACTCCGTGCACAATGAAGTTGAGCGGGAGAACCGAATAGGAGGTTTTGATTTACGTTAGTTTTTATTAATTGTCATGACTGGGATTGAGGTTAGTTCATCTTTATTTTTTCATGCTGTTTTTAAGACAATTTATTACAGTTTTGTTTATATAGCAGTCAGTACTACTGTGTACACTATGTTTTTTACTAGAGTTGAGGTTAGTTAATCTTAATTTATTTTATGTAGTCTGTTTTAAAGACAATTTTATTGCAGTTTTATTTATTAAACTTAATACTATGTTATTTAATTGTGAAATGTTTTGTTATGCACTTCTTGTGCACTGAATACATTTGTTTAAAAAAGCAAAAACAGTTGCCAAAATTGCAAATAAAATCACAATCACAAAATTTATTCAAAAAAAATTAATCGCAATGATTATTTTGTCCATATTGCACAGCCTTACAGTACACAAAATAGAATATTGCCAGTTAGCTATATTATATATTTATACAAAACATTATTATTTATAATATTTACTATTATTATTGTCATTTTCTCAAAAAAAAAAAAATGAATTAATAAAATAATTATTATTATTATGGCGACACAGTGGCTCAGTGGTTATCACTGTCGCCTTCAAGCAGGAAGGTTGCTAATTCAAGTCTCGGCTGGGCCAGTTGGCATTTCTGTGTGAACTTTGCATGTCCTCTCCATGTTAGCATGCGCACATGGAACACATGCGCTATACTGTAGGTGAATTGAATAAACTAAATTGGCCGCAGTGTGTGAATGAGTGTGTATGTTTCCCAGAGATGCAGCTGAAAGGGCATCCGCTGTGTAAAACATATGCTGGATAAGTTGGTGGTTCATTCCGCTGTGGCGACCACTGCTTAATACCAGTGCTGAAGGAAAATGAATGAATGCAATGATATCACTTTTAATTATTAATGTGTTCACTGGCTTGAGAGCAGGGCTGGCTGTCATGATACTGTCAATACTGTCATGATATTCAGGTTTGAAGTTGTTTTTTTATTCGCACATTCATGCAGTGGCAACTATTGACATGCTCCCTATATTGTTTACCATGGTACTTTGGTTTACCATTGTACTTCGTCTGAAATCACATGCAAGTACGACTTCAAAACAACATTAGCACTATTACTATTGTATATAGTAATATGCCTGTACATACACTTGTCCATTTGTATATTTGCATTTAACACTTTTATTTTTTAAATATATTTATTATCTGTTTTTTGTCCTGTCTCTGTAATTATGTTGCGCTGTAGAAGCTCTGTCACGAAAACAAATTCCTCGTATGTGTGAACATACCTGGCAATAAAGCTCTTTCTGAGTCTGATTCTGATTTATTTGACTGTGAGCAATGTTGTACTTTGACAGTCAGTAGCTGCTAATGTGATTTTACTATTTAGATTTTGCTAATAATTATTTTCTGAAATTATATTTTTAAGGAGAAAGTCCTAATGTGTGAATACCTTAATCGTCATGTTCAAGAAAGTCTGTTGTTGTTTTATTATTGTTATTTTAACTTGTACTTTTATTATAAGCCAGCAGTGGGTGTTGGTAACAATATTACCAGATTTCTAGTTCTGGCCCCAGTCTGTACTTGGCTCCTTTCTGCTTGGCAACTTCAATACCTGTTTTGAAGAACAGTACAGTGGATGTAAAATAAGGCAAGGTCACTTTAAGACGGTATGAACTTTAGTGCTGCTACTGCGGTGAATAATAACTTACTTTTAAGTATTCTTGCCAAGTTGCCGTCAAAATCCAGCGCCCACTGATTCAATGAGCAAGTCGCTAATGTAACCTTGCGACCCATTTTGCACAGCTACAAACGATTTAAAATGTATCTGAACGACACAGCACCTGACAGAAGTCTTAGAGCAGAACTCAAAACTTTTATTTACTGTACTTTCTATTTCCGGTGTGTACAAGTCTAATGCGCTTCAAAATAAAAGTCAAAGGATATGTTGGCAAATATTTGAAATAAAGCTGAAAATTGTTTTTAATTACGTCGTTGCCTAAATACAAACCTTTTCAGAAGTGACATATATACTAATTCATTTAATTAATTCAGTGAATGCTTTGGTCTGATGTTGAATTTACAATATAATAATACAATATACAATATAATAATGATTTTAATAATAATAACAACAACAACAACAACAACAACAACGACAACAACAATAATAATAATAATGATAATAATAATAATAATAATAATAATAATAATAATAATAATAATAATAATAATAATAATAATAAT
>CAIGQQ010034334.1:442013-456125 GCA_903798035.1 Danio albolineatus
TGGGCCAGTTGGCATTTCTGTGTGGAGTTTGCATGTTCTCCCCGTGGTTGCGTGGGTTTCCTCCGGGTGCTCCGGTTTCCCCCACAGTCCAAAGACATGCGGTACAGGTAAATTGGGTAAGCTAAATCCATAGTGTATGTGTGTGAATGAGAATGTATGAATGTGTTTCCCAGAGATGGGTTGTGGCTGGAAGGGCATCCGCTGCGTAAAACAAATGCTGGATAAGTTGGCGGTTCATTCCGCTGTGGCGACCCCGGATTAATAAAGGGACTAAGCCGAAAAGAAAATGAATGAATGAATGAATGAATGAATGAATAATAATAATAATAATAATAATAATAATAAGACTTTGGAGCTAAATATGATTATTAATATAATGATATTTATGAGGAAATACTATGTACACAAACAAAAACGGTGCAATGATAAACCTAACATAAAATATCCTCAAAAATAATAATAACAACAAAAACATAAGGATGTATGCAATATTGGAATCCTTTTCTTGTGCTATTTATTTATTTATTTACTTTTTATTTTGTATTTTAAATATCCCATGTATTTTTTTTAAACATGCCCTGTATTATTTATTTATTTATTTATTTATTTATTTATTTACTTTGTATTTTAAATATCCCCTGTATTTTTATTTATGTATTTATTTATTTATTTATTTTGTAGTTTAAAATCCCCTGTATTTATTTATTTATTTATTTATTTATTTATTTATTCTTCTCTATGTGTTTGTTTCCTAACACGTTAATGTAAGGAGTGTAAGTACTGTATTTCTCTACTTCTGTATGCTGTTGTATGCAATAAAAAAATAATTTACATTTCAAATATCGGAGACAATTTTCCAGAACAAACAGATCCACAATTGATAATCTACAACAACCTAGATTTTTATGTTGTCAAATTTATGATAACAAGTTTATAATAGAAAAATTCATAACAATATATAATTAAAATAATAATAATATTAAATAATAGTAGTAGTAGTAGTAGTAAAAAATAGTAGTAGTATCGTTATCATAAATATTGTTATAATTTCTAAAGTAGTATGCTACTTTTATATAACTCGTGTAAAATATAATTTTACACGAGTTTAAATTATCATCTTTTTTAAGGCATTTGTAAAAAAGTTATTGCAATTATAATTTGATACTTTCTAATGTAACTGCGTAAAGGTACGCCCTTGATGAAGGAGGTCTGAGCTCATCAGGCGCTCATGGCTTCAGGTCTCAGTTGTCCAATCACTGACAATAGTACGGATTCTCTGTCTCTTTGATTGGATGTGCGATCATTGCGTCATACGCAGAGGCGGGGTTAAACTTCGACCAGAGCTTCCCATTTGCTCATTTCATCAGAGTGAGTAAACAACATCTGGGCAGCCTGCAGTGGCGCAGCATCACCCCCGAAACAGTAAGCGTTTTGAGATATTAATCTTTTGTTCATTCCACATATACAATTAGCTACTTAATATAATGCAATATTAATCTAATTTAGTATTTCAAACGTTACACTTTGCAGCCACAGCTCAAAATCATTGGCGTGCGTCTACTTTATGTAGGTCTTTACATTTTAGTCCAACCTCAAGAGTCAAGACTCAACTTTATTAACGTAACAATTATTATTTTAAGCGTGTGATGTCTGCAAAGCCACCAAACACTTATGTTTGCGATGTTTATATGATATGTGATTATATATTTTATCTGCACACGCTTAAAAGCCTATTATTATCCATATCCAGCTGAACTGTCATATCAGATGAGGTAAGTACAGCTGTCAGATTGGAAACTGACACTGATATGACAGTAATCTTAGACAGGTAAGCATGTCTGCAATGGAGTCGTTTTACAGTTTTTGGATTAAGCTGTACAAGCATTTTTATTTTGACAGAAATACGCAGGTGTCACGTTAAATTTGGTTCATTAGTATTAGCACATTCGTTCATTTAACGCTCCCTATATTGTTTACCAACACTACTTTGAATATTCGGTCTGAATTAATTCAATTCAATTCACCTTTATTTGTAAAGCGCTTTTACAATGTAGATTGTGTCAAAGCAGCTTCACATAGAAGGTTATAGTAAATTGAAAATGTCAGTCCAGATTACGTGTAATTACATGTAAGTACGACTTCAAATGAAAATTAGGACTGTTTAATTGTACTTTGAAAGTTATTGCCTGCTAATATAATTTCTCCATTTAGAATTTGCAAATAATACTATTCTGAAATTATATTATTAAGGAGAATCTCTAAATGTGCGAATATAAAACCAACCTTCTCCACGCGATACACAATTTTAAGTCTTCCAAAATCTCTTTCATAGTTATGGCATAGTGTACTTTTTGGCTTTACTGTGTATTCTTATCAAGAGGAAAATTCATTCATTCATTTTCCTTCAGCTTAGTCCCTTTAATCATCAGGGGTAGCCACAGCGGAATGAATCACCAACTTATCCAGCAGTTGTTTTACACAGTGGATGCCCTTCCAGCTGCAACCCAGTACTGGGAGACATCCATACACACTCATTCACACACATACACTATGGAAATTTTAGTTTTATTCATTTTACCTATGGTGCATGTCTTTGGTTTATGGGGGAAACCGAAAGAAACCCATGCGAACGGGGAGAAAATTCTTTAAAAATACACAGACTATGCTTTATGCAAACTCTACACAGAATTTATTTTTATTTTTTTTAAGTTATGAGAACCTTCAGAAACCTTGCTATAGTAGGCTTATATCCTGATTCTTGAATTGACGCAAAACACATTTTTTTGCATATTTATGAAAGCTTGAAGCACTGTAACACACATTTTTCTTTATTATTTATTATTATTGTGATTATTATTATTATTATTATTATTTATTTATTTATTTTAAAAAAATTGCTGTATATTTAGTTTAGTTCATTTGTTTACAGGGCCAATGCACATTAATAAACATTACTGCAAAATGTGCCAGAGTTAGCCAAGAATGACCCCTTACAGTAAGTCACACCTAAAATAAAAGCATGCACAGCATAATAACATAGAATACATTATCATATATAAAATAGAGTAAAAAAAGTAAAAAAAACAGATTGATGACAGCAGAAGAGGACAAAAGCCAAAAACAAACAGTACAAAAAAGTGTCAAGAATACAGTACTAATGCTGACAATGCTAATTTGTCAATAACCAATTTTTTAACATGAAACCGAAAAGAACGAAACATATTTTTTACCTTGATGAATTATAACTCAACTCCAAAAAAAAAAACATCTTTACTGATAATGTTGTCAATTTGGCAAACAAGTAAAATTAAATAACTAAATAAAAAAAACATGTCTGTGTTGTAGTTAAATAGATGGCATAGCAAAGTGTTTTTGACCATTTTTCTGTTTGTTTGTTTACATTATGACAGTTTTAAATACTTTAATATGTGTTATCAATCTCTTATACAGTTTTTAGTTCTTTAATCATCAATTATTTTGCTCTTGCATATTATAAACATAATCAAATACACTGAAAAAAATATTTTGCTGCTTGTTCAAACTACTTATTTAAAAATGAGCTTTTACAACACAATTAGATTTTTTAATTTTTTTATTATATTCAGTTAATCGAATATATACATATACATCAATGAATCGAATTTGGAACAACGTGAATGAATTGTGTGGAACCCTGCATTTTTTACAGTCTAAGTGGACTCTTGGTGTGCTACAAGTCTAAGCCATAAATATGCATTTAATAAAAGACATGTTTGCCGTGCAGAACAACTATCCAGTGCTTGCATAACATAAGCAAACAACTGACAACCTCATATCAGCCGGAGAGATAGCATTATATATCAGCGCACTAAAGGAAACAACCATGTTCCTTACTGACACTGAAATTATATAAGACATTATCCTATAACAAGTCACTTTGCTAAACCAAAAACTGTCCTATGAACCTTCCCAGCTTATTCAAATGTCATTAGTTATCATATTTAGCACATATACCACACGACTCCTTTCATCTGTGTGTTATCTATCATCTGCTGTGCACTTTGTTCTCCACTTAAGTCAACGACAGGTTATAGCTTATGCTCATCCTGAATCTCTAAACCTCCCTCTTTCAGGCAATCATGATGGCATCTGACAGGGTGAGAAAGCGGCATAAGGGCAGTGCCAATGGTGCCCAGGCAGGGGAGAAGGAGCTGTCAAAGGAGCCGGCGCAGTGGGGAAGAGCATGGTAAGTCACACCACAGTAACGCTGCACAATATATCATTTCAGCATCGATATAGCAATGTGGCCATCTGCATTCTACAGTAGTCATATACATGACCATACATACAGTCACCATACATTCTCAAATATATTTTTAAATATTATTAATCTGTGGGGTCTTAAATGGTCATGAAACAGCAAAACACATTTTTTGAGCTGTTGACAGCCATATATGTGTCCCACGCTGCTATAAACACTTTTAGGACACATATATTTCGCTAAACTGTGAAAATTGGTTGTTTTTGCGTTATTTCGAGCAAATTCGTTCTTCCGGTTTGAAACAAATTTTTGAAGCTGCGTCACACCGATGAGATCCATGCATGTACTCCAGCGTGCAGAGTGGACGTCTGTACCGGCCAGTGCATCGTGACGTCTCTGAGTGTGTGGCATTAATTCATGAGAAAGACTTGATTCAAACCAATCAGCGCGCTCTATTGTTTATGTGGTGCAACTTCATTAATATGCATGATAGCTTCGAAGATTGTTTGTACCTGTTGCAGTGTCCAGACGGCACAGAGACGCCACGTTGTGTTGCCAAAACAAGTGGAAGAAAAAGAATTGTTTGGAGACACAGGTCGCCAGTGTTGTGTTTATGTGCTGCAACGAAGGTTTTGTTTACATTTCCAGCTATGAGAGCGCAGCTGGACTCACACGACACGCAGCAGAAATGCGTTTGTAAGGAACTTTTTTTTTCACCCGAGAGCTTTCCGCATCTGGAAATGGTGAAATCGGGATTTGCCGCTTGTCTCCTTTAAAAACACATGCCGCTCCAGTTCATGTTGATTGTCCTGTCTCTACAGATTTGGTAAGCGATCAGTGCTCTTTGTTTGTTTATTCAGATGGCAAAGTTAGTTCGTATCTTCAGCAGGACTCTTTCAGTGTTTAAAGACAGACCTTAGTCAAAATGATTAGAACTGTTACTGAGTTTACAGCACGTTAATATCACTACAATATTAAAGACTAAAAGATCCGCTATAAATTCTGCTCTCCGAGTGTAAACATGTAAACACTGCAGTCAAACAATTACTTTCGTGTAGAATTTTCGCAGCATTTTGTGACAGGATAGTGTATACACACACTGCTTTCTGATGCTACCTACAGAGCGAATCTGAGTTACTGAGAAATGCGGAAGGTTTTTTTTATATCTCCCTTACGCCGCGCGGTATCAAACACTCCATTAAAACAATCCTCTTAGTAGTTTCCCGCATCTCATTTGTCACGCGGGACATGAAGGAAATGTTCCTAGATAAAAGTAAAAGTGCCAAACTGCCGTTAAAGTCGACAAATTAAGAATTTAATCAAATAATTAGATGACTGATGTCAATGTAAACAGTCACTGTCTTTCTCCCCCTGCGTCTGCGTTTGTGTGTTGCTTGTTTGAAAATCAGCACGTGCACAAATGGAAACTCCCATTTTTATGCAAAACCTTCCCTCTTTCCCTCCCCTGACACTCCCACCTAAACAGAGCTGGACACACCCACTTTCTTGAGCTTTTCCAAACTAGAGGTGTGAAAACACCCTGCTGAGACAGGGGGGTTTCGTGGCCCTTTATAAACTGTTAAAAGTTGATAAATCCATTATGAGAAAATGAAGACCCTTGACTGCCGCTGTACCAAACGGTTGACCACATTTTTACTGTTTTAAACAAAGACTGTTAAATTAATTTAAAGTATGATTGTTTTAAATAATGGTTCACACACACAGCATTGTTGGTTTACAAAGAAAATCAAACAAACATAATCCTGTTGCACTACTACGCTTGATTTGGTTTTATTGTAAAAAAAAAAAAAAAAAAAAGAATATTTTATGGCATACTTCAAAAAATAAAGATAATTTAGTTTTCAAAAATGTTTGTTTTTTATATATATATTTTTTTATAAATTGCTTTTACACTTTATACTTTCAGATTTTTCACAGTATATGTCTTAATTCCGGGACTTTTACCATAAATCGAAATATCAACCATTTGGAAGAGGCTGATATTTAAGAAATTATGGGATGTGTTGAAAAAAAATGCATCGAGTGTGTTAACTAGCAACATTAGGAGTTAAGAAATGCAATACAAACATTTTGTTTTGGTTGGGCAGTTAAAGGCAGGGTTCTTGCGGTCATGAAAAACCTGGAAAAGTCATGAATTTTGACATGTCATTTTCCAGGCCTGAAAAAGTTTTGGAAAAACCCACAAAGTTTTGGAAAAGTCGTGGAAATTAGTTTAACAAAAGTCTGTATACTTAAATATACTGTAGGTTAGTTGTCTTTACTTCTTTTCTGTCCATGGTCAAACACATGCACTCACATTATTAGTGCTGTGTGAACATTATCTGAATACATTTTACATAGCTAACATAACTAAATAGATTGTTGCATGTTTTATGATAGGCTGTAATAACTTTGAACATGCATCATTTTTCTTATTATTTACCGTGTATACGTAGACATTACATGAAACATTACGTCATGAAAGTTTACTTGAAAGTGTTTGACTCCAAAAAAGCATATATTTATTTTCCTCCTAATATTAACAACGGTGTACTCGATCCAAGCGATTGGTTCAGGCCGGGGCGCATCCGACCAAGCTCCTCCATCCGGGTGATGTCACATAATTTGCTACAAACTGGGGGAATGTGATGTGACGCTCACCACATGTAGCGAAACCATAGATCAAAACAGGCGGCAAAATGTAAGTTTGCATACTCCTGGTTGGAGAAAAACGAGTTTAAACAGTGGCTGGTCCTATCGCTGAACATAACCGCGTAATTTATTCTTTCAAGCTTTGTTTCTTCTGAGCTTATCTAAGTTCTGTTGCATGGTTGTGCTCCACTGATTTATTTAACTACAACTGTTTATTAAGTTAAAGGTTTGATACTGATTAGAACTTAGAAATTAGAAAGTGGCGATGTGGTCTTAAAATATTCTTATTATATTCTTATAATATTCTATATGTGGTCTTTGAAAAGTCTTAAAAAGGGATTGAAATAATCTTTAGGATTACTGCATATACCCTGTAATATATACTGAAATATTTTAAGGCCTGTTTCACACTGCAAGTGTGAACAGAGTGTGAGCAGCGCGTGTTTTTTTTCACTGTCCATGTTAACAGATTAGAGCTTTCATACCCCACGCAGAAGCAGTGCGAGGCGTGAGCGTCACTGAAGCAGCAGTGCCACGATAGTTTTGGCGCTGGATCTATATTTGCTGCGCTGCTCACGCTCAATTAAAGTGACAGTGCATTGATAAAAACCAAAAACACATTAAATTACATTTTAAAAAGTAGCAATTTTAACCAATAAATGCCTCGATAATATCCACTGATTTTTATATATTCAATCAAATGAGCTTAAACAATTAAAAACGGGAACAACAATTATTTATTTGGGCCCAAACTACAAAACCAAATTTAAAACAATTTAGTATTAGTTTTGCTTGAATATTATTATAACTATAGACCTACGTTATGCTGACAATTAAAAAAAATGACATGATTTCACATGTGATTGTCTTCTGACGGAGTGCACCTTAAGGTGTACTCACACTATGCTATCCGAACCGTGCCCAGGCCTGTTTCCGGATGGTTTGAGAAGTGTGAGTGCTCTGAATCAGGCTCAGGCACGGTACAGTTGGCCGGCCCTAGCTAGTTGAAGGAGGTGTGCCTGAGCACGGTTCACTTGGGCTTTGACACGGTATGCTTGTAGTGTGAGTGCAAAGCGGGTCTGAGCCCGAAACTTAAGACGAGACGTGACTTGGGGACTGTTTCATATGGATTTATTAATCATTCTTATTGTTTAATGAACGCAAACTGTCATAGATTTTTAAAGACGCAAACCCCTCACTGCACGACAGCTGCACCTTCAGCAAACTGTCAAATTCCTGCAGCACAAGGACTTGTTTATGAGCATGACTGATCTGTTCAGCGAAATATTTGACTGTGTGTTGCTGCATATCAAACGACTAAAACTATACGCCCGGTTTAAGGTAACTGTACATAGTGTGAGTAGGCCCTTAAAGACATGAATGACACTTCTCTGAGCGTGAGAAGCATACTTTAGGATCTATATCATTTGTAAAATAAAGACTTGCAGATTAAGGAAAAGCATAAAAGGAAGTTGCCGCAGGCCTCAGTGCTGATGAAAAGTAAAAAAAAAAAAGTGTATTTATAGATAGGTAGGGAACTAGATAGAATAGACAGCGATAGATTGATCTGTGCAGCAGCTGCCGATGAGCTGCGCGCTGCAGACGCAGTCGGTGTGAGAGGCAAACGCCTGTGCACTGCTTCTGCTCTCCATATGCGCTGCTCACGCTCTGCGGTGTGAAACGGGCATAACACTTCTTCCATTGTGTTGTGTTGATGTATGCAGGGAGGTGGATTGGTTCTCTCTGACAGGTGTGATCCTGCTGCTCTGCTTTGCCCCCTTCATCGTCTTTTTCTTCATCATGGCATGCGATCAGTACCAGTGCTCTATCAGCCATCCTCTACTGGACCTCTACAACGGTGACGACACTCTGTTCACCATCTGGAACCGGGCTCCTTCCTTCACATGGGCTGCTGCCAAAATCTACGCCATTTGGGTTACATTTCAGGTGTGCACAATTACAACGGATGAAAAAAAAAAGTATTATTTTGTACAACATGGAATGGTTATGGACTTGAAATGTGTGATTTGGTTGTGTCGGCTCTAGGTGGTGCTGTACATGTGTGTTCCAGATTTTCTGCATAAGATCCTTCCAGGCTACGTGGGAGGAGTTCAGGATGGTGCCCGTACTCCAGCAGGTAAACAAAACAAAAAAACATTATATTATTTAATTCAGTTCAATTCACCTTTATTTGTATAGCGCTTTTACAATGTAGATTGTGCCAAAGCAGCTTCACATAGAAGATTATAGTGAATTGAAACAGTGTCAGTCCAGTTTTTAGTGTTGGAGTTCAGTTCAGTTCAATTATATATCTAAATTTTTAAAAATATTTTTGTATGAAATTTTGCAGTTTTTTTATAATTTTTTATGTATTTTATTATTATTATTATTTTTTTTTTACTATCTTTCATTAGGCAGTGTTAGGGTTTGTTGAAGTGGGTTTATATTAAAAAAATCTGTATAAATAATGTCATGTGTACTTGGCAAAAAAATAAAAAATAAAAAATAAATAAATACGTTTGCTAAAAAAGTTGTTTTGTATATGTCTGACACAAAGAAAGCAATTTATCAATTCAATTCACCTTAATTTGTATAGCGCTTTTACAATGTAGATTGTGTCAAAGCAGCTTCACATAGAAGGTTATAGTAAATTGAAAGTGTCAGTCCAGTTATTAGTGTTGGAGTTCAGTTCAGTTAAGTGTCATTAAATATTCACTACTTTAACCGATTAAAATCACTGATCATATCTGTGTTATCGTACGCATCAAAGGGTTAAAAGTGTGTTCATTTTTAAACTTTAATTATTCAGCGATTTCTCTGCGTACCACTAGAAGTAAGCCTGTGCACCACTAGTGGTACGCGTACCACAGTGTGAGAACCACTGATTTAAACAATTGAAAAGATTCAGCGTGTCTAATGTCATGGGGGAGAGAGTTCTAGAGCCTCGGAGCCAGAGATGAGAAAGCCCGCTCACCCATAGAACTCTCCTTTACTGGCTCGCAGACTAATTTTATTACACTGGAAATTTTTTAATCCACCCAAAGCATCACACTGACTTCAAGATCTGATGTTATATCTACACTTAGAAAAATAAATATTCAATTAGAGGTTCTAACAAATTCTCAAATGTTTGGCAACCCTTATTGTCATATTTCTCTGCTATAAATGTACTTCCTAGGGACTAATGTGACTGTCTTGTATTTAACCGTTTTTTTTTTTATGTAATCCTTTTGCCTTTTGTTTTGTTTTTGTTACATAAATGTTGGATAAAAATCCCTTAACTGCCATATCCTGTATAGTTTTTCTGGCTGTTATTTCACACTAAAATGGTCCTGTGGTCCACTACAGTGGACATGCTGTAATATTAAAACTAAAAACAAAATGTAAAAACTCTAAATTGTAGATATTTTTTTAACCCAAAGGATGTAGGAAATCCCAAAAATAAACAACAAAAAAGGACTTTATTTTTTCTTTGGGTCTCAGGAGGAGATTGTTTGTCCATTATTATTGTCTATTTATTTATTTATTTACTATTAATTACTATTTACTATTAAATTACTTATTTACTATTAAAGAAGTGGGTTTTTATAAAAAATTATCTCTGTATAAATAATGGCATGTGTACTTGGCAAAAAAAAGAAAAGGAGAAAAAATCAATAAATAAAGACGTTTGCTAAAAAAGGTGTTTTGTATATGTCTGACACTAACAAAGCAATTGATCACTTGTTTATCTGATGTGAGTTGTTTGTGTGGCAAAAGCTATCAAAAACATATTTCACTCAGGTAATATGGATGTGTTTCTCTTTCTTAGGCCTGATTAATAAGTATGAAGTCAACGGTCTCCAGTGCTGGCTCATCACTCATGTTTTATGGGTGCTTAATGCTCAGCACTTCCACTGGTTTTCGCCGACCATCATCATTGACAACTGGATCCCTCTGTTGTGGTGCACCAACATCCTCGGCTATGCTGTGTCCACATTTGCTTTCATTAAAGCTTATCTGTTCCCCACCAACCCAGAGGACTGGTGAGAAAAATTATTTATTAACTACATAGACCAGAGTTTAATGTAGGCACGAGTTTAGAGAGATACTGCATATGCCACACAGGGCTATCTTTAGACCTAATTTAACTATTATTAGTTAGTATTTTTAAATGATTTCTTAACAAACATTTGACAAATATTTAACATTTTATGGAGAAATATTTTAATTATTTAAAAAAGTTATATTGCTTCTATTTAATTGAAAGTTGCCACCCGTATTATTACTGTAGATCGTGTTATCTATTGTAAAATACACAGACAAATCTGGGGTACACTTTGTCACTTTGTACACTTCACGATTGGCTAATTTTAAATTACCTGAAGTTAAACAGTTGACTTCTAGCATTTTTTAAAAATACATTTAGGTATTTTCTGTTTTTGCTGGTTGCATTTTTAGCTTAGCTTAGCATAAATCATTAAATCGGATTAGACCATTAGCATCTCCAATTCAGTGGTTTATGCTAAGCTAAGCTAAAAGTGGAAGATTCAAAAATGGTTTATCGCTAGTTTATCTCTTGGTGACTAGTAAAATTAACCTATTTGCAAAATGAAAGTGGATTGTTCCTTTAAATATGATGGAATATCCTCTTGTTTTTTTTTATTTGCAGTAAATTCACTGGCAACATCTTCTACAACTACATGATGGGAATTGAGTTCAATCCTCGTATAGGAAAATGGTTTGACTTCAAGCTTTTCTTTAATGGCCGGCCAGGCATTGTGGCGTGGACCCTTATA
The DNA here is from genome assembly GCA_903798035.1 of Danio albolineatus. Classification (NCBI taxonomy): domain Eukaryota; kingdom Metazoa; phylum Chordata; class Actinopteri; order Cypriniformes; family Danionidae; genus Danio; species Danio albolineatus. The sequence continues at coordinate 453,684 of CAIGQQ010034334.1, forward strand.
AACTTATCCTACGCAGCCAAGCAGCAGGAGCTGTATGGTTACGTGACAAACTCCATGATCCTGGTCAACGTTTTGCAGGTGAGTTATTGAGCCACTAGGTTTGATCTCCAAAATTTGCAGCTTTTTTTACTCTTTCTTGTATCGAGTTTAAATTAAGATGGAATGTAAAGCTTGGAGTAAAAGAAGAGTGGAAAAAAAACACCTGAATTTGCATTCAGAAACTCAAAAATAGCTAATATTTATGGGCCAAAAATAGAGATACACTTTCTAAATATGAACTTAAATTAAAGGAATCATTCACCCAAAAATGAAAATTTACTCACTCTGATTCCAAACCTTTAAGTTTCTTTATTTTGTGTAAGATATTTCTAAGAAAACTGAATGTCATTGACTTCCATAGTATTTGTTTTTCCTACCATGGAAGTCAATGGTTACAGGCTTCTAGCTTTCATTAAAATATCTTCTTTTGTGTGTAGCAGAAGGAAGAACGTCAAACAGGTTTGAAAGATGTAAATGATGACAGAATTTTCAGTTTGGGGCAAGCTGTGCATTTAAATATGTTAATATTTGGTGCCATTCTCTATATCACCATGTAATATGACTTGAATGATATTTAAGTGCTTCATTGAACGAATATAAAACCCTGCAGTATTTATTATGCAGGGATAAAATGTAGTTTAGACCTTTTCCAGATTGCCTTTTCCAGAAGATGTGTACAACAGGTTATTTGGCAAAGTTTTGATCATGTTGATAATAAGGAGGGCTTCAGAATTTGCATATCACACACTGTAAATTAACCATCAAGAGTTAAAATGTTGTTTCATTTCATTAAATGAAGATTTGTGTTGCATTGCATGTATGGTTGAAGACAAAATTATTCACCCTCTTGAGAATTTTATTTTCTTGTTCAAATATTTCCCAAACAATGTTTAACTGAGCAAGGATTTTTTTCACAGTATTTCCTATTATATTTTCTCTTTTAGAGATAGTCTTATTTGTTTTATTGTGGCTAAAATAAAAGCAGTTTTTTTAAAAAACGTATTAAGGTCATAAGTATTAGCCCTCTTAAGCATTATTTTGTTTTTTTGATTGTCTACAGAACAGCCTTTACAACGCTTTTTAATCTGAATACTAATATCTTAAAAAATATCTAGTAAAATATTATGTACTGTCATCATGGCGGAGATAAAATAAATCAGTTATTAGAAATGAGTTATATAAAACTAGTATGTTTGAAATGTGCTGAAAAAAAATCTTCTCACCCTTAAACAGAAAATGGGGGCGAAAATATACAGGGGTGCTAATAATTCAGACTTCAACTGTATATAATTTGTCAAAATTGTTCAGCTACATTTCCGTTTTCTGCAGCAAAACAGTATTACTACTTTGGTCTCTTCTTTTTCTCTTATCACAAATTTGACTTCTATCTTTTCTAAGGCCATCTATGTACTGGACTTTTTCTGGAATGAAGCCTGGTACCTGAAGACTATTGACATCTGCCATGATCATTTTGGCTGGTATCTGGGCTGGGGAGACTGCGTGTGGTTGCCTTTCCTCTACACTCTTCAGGTGCGTTCCTGAGCAGTTTTTGCAGGGCCCGATTTGTGTGTGATGTTGCATCTACAATTGCGCATTCACTATTTTTAAGCCTTGATCAAATTGTCAGTCTAAATTGTATAGTTGTGCAAAATCCACTTGGAATCTGATCATATTTAGCAAGTGTGAACGACATAAAAATCATGTAAAACTTGAGTTTTACAAATGTTTCAACCTCTGACATAAAGATATTAATCAACAATTTATATATATATAAATATATATATATATATATATATATATATATATATATAAGCAACTCCATGCAAATGTTACATTTAAGCAAGTATTTTACAGTACTTTAAAAATGCTTAAAAACGTCTCTGTCAATGTTTCAAACTGTTATATTTCTTTTACCAAAATCACACAAGTGGCACTTTCATATCTGTCACATCCATAACGGAGCTTTTCCCTCATAAATACAAAAGTGTCAATTAAAATAAAGTCAATTATGTTTGTTTTATAGAGAGCTCATTCTTATCCTTTTGATTAGCATTATTTGTTTTGGTTTGTGCAGTTTAATTCACAGAATTTCTACAAAGTATGTTGTATACTGTAAACATCCATAACGCATGATTATTAAATATTAAATATTTAAATATTTAAACATAATATTAAATATTAAATATGTTTACAGATTGATATTTTTCTAATCCCATAACTCTGTGTTTAATTGTTTTGGAAAATATAAACAGTTGCTTCAATATTATGTTAACGTTTAGTGTCTATGTGAATTTTTGTTTTGAGTTTAAATGTCACGTTTGTAACACTGAAATTTTTCATGTTATGTATATGTATATATATATGTATATATATATATATATATATATATGTATATATATATAT
>CAIGQQ010034334.1:458727-474834 GCA_903798035.1 Danio albolineatus
CCCTTACTGCTGATTGGCTGCACCCTTGGCCTGTTTTTGTTATTTCAGCTGTAGTTTCTAGACATGCCCCTTACTGCTGATTGGCTGCGCCCTTGGCCTTTTTTTGATATTTCAACTATAGTTTCTAGACATGCCCCTTACTGCTGATTAGCTGCGCTATTTACCTTTTTTTAATATTTCAACTATAGTTTATACACGCCCCTTACTGCTGATTGGCTGCACCCTTGGCCTTTTTTGATATATGAATTATAGTTTCTAGACACGCCCCTTACTGCTAATTGGCTGTGCTCTTGGGCTGTTTTGACTTCAAGTATAGTTTATAGACACGCCTCTTACTGCTGATTGGCTGCGCCCTTGGGCTTTTTTGATATTTCAACTGCAGTTTCTAGACACGCCCCTCACTGCTGATTGGCTGCGCCCTTGGGCTTTTTTGATTTCAACTATACTTTCTAGACACGCCCCTTACTGCTGATTGGCTGCTAGTGTGTGTAGAAAGGGACGAGCACCGACGTAGCAACAAATACAGCAAGGACTGGGAGCATTACACTGTGGCCGTTTCCTACCTCTTACTGCCTAAAATCTTCTAGATCTCCACCAATTGCAAGCCATGATTAGCTGCAAGTGTGTTTTGGGACTTCTTTCAATACTATTGTCAAAAGGGTTTTAAATGTGTGACCCTGGATTTTTAAAACAGTCATAAGGGTCAGTTTTTGTAAGTAAGTAATTAAATAAATAAATCAGCTTTGATATATTTATGGAAGAAAATGTTTTACTTTTTTTCATGGAAGATGATCTTTAGTAAAATAAAAATCACACACACACACACACACACACACACATACACATACACATACACATACACACACACACACACACACACACACACACACACACACACACACAAAAAATGTGCTCCAGGGTCTCATGTTTTACCTTTAATCTTTATGGCAGTGTGAAATTCTGAGAATGTAAGATTTTACTGCGATTATTTTGCATGGTATTGAGTGAGTGAATGAGCGTGTGTGTGCATTTGCTGTATATCAGTATATCACTACAAGGTGAATCAATGAACTGCATTACATAATGACATTTCAAAAAATGTCCAAAGATACTGTGATAAGGCAAAGATATGGATTAAGGCTCCAGCCTTTACATAAACTCAATTTTTCTTCTCTTTTTATTTTTTTTTATTTTTTGATGGGCAGGAAACCTGAATGTATAGGTAACAGGAGCTCATTATTGTTCAGGATGTAAATAGACGAAAGTCTTGAAGTCCAGAATATTCATACTACAGTTATCATATCTATTCATATTTTTTATATGACAAACTACTGAAATAAAAGTTTCCCACTTTGTTTTTGTTTTTTCTCTTGGTGATGTATTTTTAAATCTTACTCTCAAAATTCTTTGAAAGAATCTGTAAGTCATTAAGAATCGGAAGTCATTAATTTAGCAAATAAATTATTCATAATTTATTTAAATTTAAAAAATAAATTGAAATTAAATTAAATAAAAAATAAAAAATTACATTAATAAGTTGTAAACTTTCTTTTAATGAACACCTTTATTTGTTAACTATAACGCTGAATATCTGATAATAATAATAATAATAATAATAATAATAATAATAATAATAATAATTGGAAAGAAAAACACAAAACGTTTAAGCATAAAATATTAAATGATTATTAGTATGTATTAACATTAAACTACTAATTTTCTCTACATAAAAAAGTTAATCATGATGTTAGACAACCACTAGATGGCGTCAGAGCTTTCAACACACACAACAAGCCCAAAACAAGAACACAAGCTGTACCTGCATTTAGTTCTTGCATGCATTTGATACCAATATATTCTTTATAAGAACACATTAATAACACAGAAAACGTCTGCAAGTAAATGACTTGATTGGTATTTTTACAAAAAAATAATAATAATAATAATAATAATAAACTGTTTAATCATAATATTACTTCAACACTAGGTGGAGTCAGAGTTTTTCATTTAGCACAGCAGCATGCCTAAAACAAGAACACAAGCTGTACTTGCGTTTAGTTATTCTTGCATACATTCAAAACTATACATTCTTAAAACAGGTACACGTTCATAACACTGGAGACTTCAGCAAGCAAACGGCAGATTTTGATGAATGAACCATGATTTTAAGCATGATCATTTATTTGTGTATTGAGAACTTGTTTTCAAATATAGACATTCATAATTCTTCTATAGTGTTTAGAGCCTGTGTGAGTTATGATACAAGTTCCTAAAATGCTTACAGGTCATGATAGCTAGGAACTATATTCTTAACTGTTCCTTGCTATCTTGGCCGATAGAATAAAGCAACTTTTCTCTAAGTATTATAGTTTACAATGTAACTACAGCTTTTAATAGGAAAAATGATCAAACAAATATGCTAATAGTCTAATCTGATTCAATGATCTATGCTAAGCTAAGCTAAAAGTGCTCCTGCCAGACACAGAGATCAGCTGAATGAGTTAAAAAATGGTAAAACTCAATGTTTAGGCGAGTTGTAAAATGAGCCCATTTTTTAAATAAATATGGAGCGTTCCTTTAGAAGTGGGTGAATGTTAAGTTCATGTTCATTTTGGGTGAAGCATGTTTATATCCGTTTTTTATCTTCTTTTTTATATCCCTAAAACGGGCGTCCAAACTCAGTCCTGGAGGGCCAGTGTCCTGGAGACTTTAGCTTCAACCTTAATCAAACACACCTGAAGCAGCTAATCAAGCTCTTACTTGATAAACAGTACTAGAAACCTCCTGGCAGGTGTGTTGAAGCAAGTTGAAGCTCAACTCTGCAGGACACCGGCCCTCTAGGTCCGAGTTTGGACACCCCTGCCCTAAAAGGACTTCATTGTTACATGACACACTTAGATTTTGTGCTTTTAAATTATTGTTTTTCTAAAATGTGGTTACAAAAAAATAACACAAATCTTTAGAAAACATCTTAGAATGTACGATATGTATTTTGGTTAAGATTTTATATAGATTTTATAGTTCAAAATGAACCGCATCTTACCTTGAGAGCACGTCACCTAATGTGTGCTGATGTCTCATTTAGTTTTTTAATGTAGCTGATGAAATGATCACATGTGAACGAGTAATGTGTTTTCTAAATATGTAAAACAAACTCGGTCCTAGAGAGCCGGGCTGCGTCCGAAACTGCCTACTACTTGTTAGGTACTGCATTTGAATTTAAGCGTACTGCTCGGCCGTTAGAAAAGTACGTTCTATACAGTATGAATGTGAGAAGTATGAATGGAATTCGGACATACTACATCCGACATTTTGTCACGGTCACGTGACCTACCTGCGTCAGTTACGTCGCTTCACTCCCATTCATGAATTCTCTCGCGGGGCATCATGGGATAGCGCAGCGTGCATGGGATGCGCACTTCAGAATCTCGCCGGAAGTAGTAAGTCATCCGGGTACTTCTCGCATACTGATTTTCCAATTCTATGAATTCGGACATACTACTCGGCACGCATACTGATTTTAGCGTACTGTATAGTATGGAAGTATGCGGTTTCGGACGCAGCCCCGGTGTCCTGCAGAGTTTAGCTTTAACTTGCTTCAACACACCTGCCTGGAAGTTTCTATTATACCAAGTAGGAGCTTGATTAGCTGCTTCAGGTATGTTTGATTAGGTTTGATGCTAAAGGCTGTTTCTCAGTTCTTGTGGAGACCGGTCTTGCCAGGTCACATCAGGAGAACGAACTCGGGTGACCGTGAGGACAGAGAACACGTCCTGTGAGAAATGAGATTCTTCATTCTTCTTGATGGTCACATGACACTTGCGCATCTTTAACCAATAATTATTTAAACATTACAGCGTCCATACAACGATTTATTGTTTCCTCCGCGTTTCATAATACTCTGCATAAAGACTTTACAAATATACGTTGCACATTATAAATAAAACAGATTTTAATACGAATTTCAACAAATAAAGACCCTTAATGTGTTTATACCTTTATTAAGATTTTTATGGTAATGTTTACTTTCACCGTCTCATTTAGGGAAACTCCTGAGGTAAATAAGTATATCTCTGAACTTCTATAAAGAATTCTGTGCTTCGCACCTCCAGTTGCAATAAATTCTGGGACTTCTAGAGCGAGTTTGGTGCTCAAGTCTGCATCGGTGCGTCCTTGATATCAAGAACACATAAGACACCGGCCCTCCAGGACAGAGTTTGGACACCCCTGCCCTGAAAGGACTTCATTTTTACATGACACACAGATTTTTGTGCTTTTGAATTATTGTTTGTCTAAAATCTGGATAAAAAAATACACAAATCTTTAGAATACATCCTAGAACTTCTGGGAACTTTCACGCGTCCTCTTTTCTTGCAGTCTTGAGTAACTGAACTTCGGCGGATGATGATAACACTACACGAGAACACGAGGACGCAAAACCGATGAAGAACGCATATTGAGAAACAGCTAAAGTCTACAGGACACTGGCCCTCCAGGACATCTGCTGCGTCCCAATCCGCATACTATCCGTCCTAAATAGTATGTGAAACTAGATGTCCCAAATTGTAGTATGTTAAAAAGAGTATGCCAAACATTCCAGGATGGTTTACTCTTTCCGGTCAAAATTATAAGTGTAGAAGCGCTTATACTCTAACCGCTGATATTGTCCACAGTACATTGCACGTTGGACGTGAATTCGATTAGAACTACAAAACGCTGGTGAAAAGTGTAAACAAACTACAAACACAATGGCCGCGCGAGACCCACCGTCAAGTAGAGGCTTCGGTAAAGATGTTTGTATGACTTAGTTAATATCTCTCTGGAGAATATTTAAATGGCGTTGTCTGTGTTATATTTCATCTGCAATAACAATACTGAACTTATATAAAGACGTGTTTGGACATTACCGTCTGAATGCAGAATTATCCAAACACCTGAGGAGATTTCTCTGCATGAAGACTCGTGAATGGGAGATTATCCTGCTGCTGCTGCTTCTTCAATAAGGTAGGACATTAAATATGACAGAAATGTGGATGATTGACAGGCCTCTTAAGAAACACAACGATCTGTTTAACGAGGATGTAGTATGTCCCAAAGCTTGCATACTCTTCTGTCACACACTCAAAAGTACACTGTAAAAATTTGACCTGAAATTCACAGTAAATTACTGGCTAATAATCGCATTACTTTCACAGTAAATTACAAGATGTAAATTCACATTAAATGACTCCGAGGTAGTTCAAAAATAAATTACTGTGATTTTTCTACAGGCGCCACGGTGGCGTAGTGAGTAGCACGTTCGCCTCACAGCAAGAAGGTCGCTGGTTCGATCCCCGGCTAGGCCAGTTGGCATTTCTGTGTGGAGTTTGCATGTTCTCCCCGTGGTTGCGTGGGTTTCCTCCGGGTGCTCCGGTTTCCCCCACAGTCCAAAGACATGCGGTACAGGTGAATTGGGTAAGCTAAATTGTCCATAGTGTATGTGTGTGAATGAGAATGTATGAATGTGTTTCCCAGAGATGGGTTGTGGCTGGAAGGGCATCCGCTGCGTAAAACAAATGCTGGATAAGTTGGCGGTTCAATCCGCTGTGGCGACCCCGGATTAATAAAGGGACTAAGCCGAAAAGAAAATGAATGAATGAATGATTTTTCTACATTAAATTACTGTGAGATTACAGTCATATAATGTGATTTCACAGTAGAAAAGAAATTCCATTACTGTGATCTCACAGTATTCTCTTGTGAAAATAACTATATTTACTGTAAAGTTACAATTGATGGCAACATAATTACTGTGATTTAGCAGTAAGTTGCAGTTTAAATACTTAACTGTAAAGTTACAATTAATGGCAATAAGATTACTGTGATTTAGCTGTAGGTTGTAGTTGAAATACTTAATTGAACTGTAACTTAATTTAACTATGTATTTTTCCTCCACAAAAAAAGTACATACTGTAAGGTATGGTCTTTTAACTACAGCGGTTCGAACTGTAGTTCTGCCGAATGACTAAAAAGTACCATGCAAATCAGTATGATGGTAAAAAACTACATTCTAGTCAAACCATCCTTCTGCAATCTTATACCAAAAAGGGAAATAAGGGCAGTATTAATAGCTTTAAATGTGGAAGAGCATCGCTATTTTGTGATTATATTGTATTGCAAAATGGAGCCATTAAATGTTGATGTTAAATCAAAAGTAATTCACAAATGCTTGAAAACGAGATGATTTAATGACACTAATTCTCTATGGTTACAACTGAATTAGTTACAAAAAATAAAACAATAAAACATGAAATGATAAAAACATGATAATAATTGTACCCAGCTTAAATGTAAATTAAAGTTACCTGAGAGAGAGAGAGAGAGAGAGAGGGAGAGAGAGGGGGAGGAAGAGAGATAGAGAGTTGGGAGAGAGCCAGAGCAAGAGAAGAAAGAGAGGGCGGAGCAGGAGCTAGAAAGAAAGAAGAGGGCAGAGCCAAGTTTACCACCTCTTTTGTACCTTTATTGACCATGTGACCAAAACCTAAATGCTGAGACATTCAAACTGACAAATCAACATGTGAATACATCATGAAACCCTGACAGTACACACACCAGGCCCTGATCTTATCAGTGGCTGCTTTTGGAATTTGTGTGAGCCTTCTTTGGTCAAAAATACATATTTTGCCATATAAACAAATGCATATAATAATTTTCATTCCTACAATACTTTTAGGGCATAGTATAAGTATGCGAATTGGGACGCAACATGAGTTTGGACACCCCTGATGTAAAGCAAATGGCAGCTTTCTTTTAGTTTTATTGGCTAAAGGAGACGTGACATTACTAAGATGTAATTTTATTGGTTAAATATCATTAGTGTTTATAAAATTGGAATTTTCTTAGTGTCGACGATGCACTATAGAGGTCTAATGCATCAATTCTATGACTGAGAATGCAAACGACTTTAATACTATGAGTACAAAGGCCACAGTTGTTTTTTTCACGACTTCATTTCCTTATTTTTAATCTGACCTAATGTTTATAATGGAAAGATTATCCATTACAACCAAATAAAGAAATATGGGTTGGGTTTTTTCGGTGCGTAGGAGTTTACACAACCTTTTTACTGGTTTGGCTTAATTTTAGAGAGAAGCGATCAATAGGAATAGTTTCGTGTACACGGTCTGCTAATGTTCCCACACAGATAGTATAAGAGAAAGCTTTGTGCATTGACTTTTATATGACCATGACTTGTCAACACACATGCAAATGCCAAAAAATCCCCTCTCTCTGCACCTTGGCAGTACTCATTTGTGATAATGCCTTACTCATGGGCTGACGAGTGGCGTTTAGAGCCTCCCACTCCTCCATCATGCTTTGTCCTCCTTCTCTGTGCTTTTTGTCAGGTGCAACCTCTCTGGAGAGATGATCAGAAAAACGCAGACTAAACAAATCTGACACCATGACCCCAGAGGTCACCAGACTGCTCCTCTCCGACTCCACCCTGCGTTAAACAATACCACACATGAGAATGGGATGCTACAAGCCAGTCCATGTGTAGTGTTTTAACTGTTTCTCACAGACTGCATTAGATATCAAAACCTGCTATTGTTAGATGCAGACTTCAACATGAGCACAATATTTCAAATAGATTTCTTATTAAAGACCAAATTATTGGAAATACGAAAACAGGCCACTTTATTAGGGACACCTTGCACCTTGTGATGTCATAAAATAAATTTTTACTATAAAACTTTTTAAATAACTTATATGAGCACAGTATTACACACCATGCAGACAGAAGATTCAGTAGCAGCAGCATTGTGAGAAAATTGGGATATTGAAGAAGCTACAATGTTTACTTTTTGTATTTTATTGAGTGATATTTTTTGCTGAACCTGTAACCATTCGTTTTTTAAGTGTTTTTATATTTTATTAATATTCATGTAATATTTCTATTCTAGTTTCTATTCAAAATGTAGACAACTGGCTAATCAGGTTTTAACTACAGTGCTCCCAGAATCAAAAAGCTTGTTGTGGGTAAACAAATGAATTTTCCTCGCATGATAATTAGGCCACAACAAGCAAATAGCTTTTAGCTGTGATCTGCTAGTGTTGCTGGGAAATAAAACAAAAAAACACCATTTTTATGCACCATTCTATGGTTAGCAGTTAGCACACTTAAAAACGGTGCACTGATATGGAAAGTCGTTGAGGCCAAAACACATGAATATAACACGTTTACATGTAGCTAACACATAGTTAACAAGTGATTGATTGCGTGTTAATGTGTCATTTACATCAATGTTCCACAACCCCCGGGCCGCGGACCCTGTACCAGTCCATGGATCAATTGGTACCGAGCCGCACAAGAAATCATTAATTATTTTAATTTTATTTATTTTCTGAATCTGAACGATCTTTTATTTTGAAAAATCTTTTATTTTGAAAAATATCTTGGTTACATCTTGGCCACTTAAAATTTAAGCCTCAAGCCAGCAAAATGAGTAAGAAACAGACGTCACTGGAAAGTTTATTTGTGAAGGTGAAAGTTTCCTGAGAAGGACCCATAAACTGCCAAGGAATGGATTCGCAACCCATTTGTCAACTAATCAGGTGAATCCAGCATGTGTGTGTAAGAAGATCAACTGCTTGAGATGACGGGGCCATTCACGTCGCATATTTTCTGCAAGCAAGTTCACTATTTTCAATGGAGGTATTTAAATGACACACTTGTGACTACTAGGCGCACCCAGTTGAAAACATCTGAATTTTTCAGAATGCTGCGATCGCGCCGTGGGTCATGTAACAGGAACTTACCGATTAGCTACATACTTTGTGTGGAATGTGCACATTTCTTTATAGTAATAATCTGACACAAACACAAAAAACCCAAACACTACAGTGCTTTTTCATTTTCTCATAAATAAAACTTCAGAGTTGCAGAAATGTTTTGTTATCTTGTCATCCTCTAAGAAAACACCTAGCAATCTATATACACCCCCACCCGGGCAGCAGTAAAATTGTCAAGCATTGACCGGTCTGCGGTGATAAAAACATTGGGGACCACTGATTTACATGTTAACATGTAACAACATGTAACCATGTTAATTCCAGAGGGCTTTTTTGGCCCTAATGACCTTCCATACACAGACAACTTAGATGAAAGAGTCAGCTTTCACGTGCATAATAATGAAGTTACATCTCATTCATAACAGTAAGCGGTGACTGGATCAAACAGCTCTTACTCATGAATTCATGCGCAGAAACGATGAAAATCCAGTGACGTCACTGTCTCTCCTGCCATTCACCACACAGAATTTGCACATTTACCTCATGGCTGTGGCGTCGCTTTGAAATTTCTTTTTAAACTGGAACAACAAATTTGCTCTTAACAATGCAACAATAACCAATTTTCACTCGATAGTGAAATATATGTGTCCTAATAGTGTTTTTAGCAACGTGCCACGCTTAGGCTACATCTGTCAACCACTCAAAAAATGTGCTTGAGGGTTTCATAACCTTTAATAAGATCTAATATTTTAATATTTTAAGTTCTAAATGAAAGAAATGATCAGGTGTGAAAGAGTGACTTCATACTTTTAAATGTAAAAAAGAAATAGAAACAGGAAAACCATGAATGTGGCAATGGGATATATGCACACAGACTTTTAATTTCAGCCAGCCAGCCAGCTTCAGTGCTTTCTGTTATTAAAAGGCCACATTTTAGGTCTGATTTCTTTAAAAATCAGTGATCTTCACTGCCTAAAAGATATACGATATAAAGTGGGTCTCGAACCAGACAAGAAGCACTGCACTAAATTCCATTTTCCCACTCCATGTCTTTAAAATATGACAATTTATTTTACCTCAGTATTTCCAATGGAGTTTCTGCACCAGCTTGCTGGTATTGACGGCGCTAGCAGTTACACAGTCTTTCATCTCGTTTTACGATTGAATAACTATATGAATGCGTAAGTCTATTTAACTGAATGTATTGTAATTACATTACAACATTAATGCTGTAAAAGGAACCTTGTGAAATTGAAAATAGTCACATTAACCTTTCACTGGAAGTTTATCATTGGCTGATAAACACTAGCTGTGCATACAGTACTCCATTGCATTGAAATCCAGAGCCTGTATCGTCGATGATGGTGGCTGAACAAACTCAGGGTTACAGGCGTTTTACATTATTTACATTATTATTACAGATATTTGCATTACCAAACAGTTGAACATGTATAGCTAAAGTGACCTGTGAATTTATTAGCCTCTGACATTTCAGCTAAATCCTTTACATTTGCTTCCTGCACATTTCTCCAGCAATATTTAAAGTTTAATATTTAAAGTTTTTAATTCATTTTCTTAAGGGGGGATGGGGTGAACTGTCCCTCTAACCCTTGGGATGCTCCAGGCAGATTGTCCCTACAATTATAGCACTGAAAGCCATTGTGGATGAAAAGCATCTGCTAGATGGCAAGTGACTAGTCAAGTGTTTCATGTAGGAGGCATTTAGCGTGGAATGTTAGTGGGTCAGTAAACTAGCAACAGAGATGATGTCAGATGATAATATGGTATCTGTGGGGACTGGAATGTGTGGAGCAGGCCATGGATAAAGACCTTTTCCCGCCTGCATCTTCCTGTCTAGGATACAGCAGGTCACATATCCGTCACGCTCATCTGTGGAAACAAATTGTGTGAACAGGTGAGTGTAAGCTTTAGTCAGTCATTTCATTTTCTTGTCGGCTTAGTCCCTTTATTAATCTGGGGTGGCCACAGTGGAATGAACCGCCAACTTATCCAGCATTTGTTTTACGCAGCGGATGCCCTTCCAGCCGCAACCTATCACTGGGAAACATCCACACATTCTCATTCACACACACATACACTACAGACAATTTAGCTTATTCAATTCACCTATACCACATGTCTTTGAACTTGTAGGGGAAACCGGAGCAACCGGAGGAAACCCACTCGAATTTCCCGTTGAGCTAACATTACAGCACACCTATTGATTACTGTAAACAATTTACATTTTTAAAAAAGAAATTAATACTTTTCGGGAGCGTTTCAACAACACACACACACAAATTGAAAACAGCAAACATGTAGGACTTGACATTAATACTTAATGTTTGTATTCGCACGTCATGATTTTACTAAGTACGATGCGATCCTGGATTAACATCTATATTGATCCTGGAACATCATTTTTGTTGGAAAATGTAACCCATACCGTTACCCTCATACCTGTTCCCTACCACTAAACCCAACCATAACTGTAAATGACTCCCAAAATCAGAGGGGAATAATCAAAATCATGTAGAGGTGCATTAACCTAACGCCAAGCCTAAACTTAACTTAAACGGTAAACATATCCCTTAATTTTGATTGGCTGATTGGAATGTTGTTCCAGGATCAACATAGATGTCAATCCATGAACATTCACCTACTTGGTGAAATCAGGTTGGCTGTTTGCATTTATGGATCTTTAGCACAATGTCTATGTACTCTATTTGCAATGTGACATTGTCAACCACTGACCTGGCATGAAAAGAAAAGTATTATTTTTGACTATGTTGTCATATGTGTGGACCTTTTCTAAACTGTAGATGTTATATGTGTAAGATTTAACTGTAGTACTTAGTCAGCAGTGCATTAGTCGCCACAGTGAATGTTTAATAATAAAGAGATACTCTTAAAATGCTTGGTTATTTAAAAAATAGGGACAAACCCAATCTTTGTGTAAAAGCTGGCCTTTAAACTTTCATTTAAAAATGTAACCCAGAAGTTAGGTTTGTCCCCGTTTTACCCATATTTAGGTTGAAATAACGCAGCACTTTTTAGATTATAAAATAGAACTAAACTTTTGACATTTCTATTCAGGCGGTTCATTCCGTTGTGGTGACCCCAGATTAATAACTAGGCTAAGGCGGAAAGAAAATTAATTAATTAATTTCTATTCATCAGAGACTTCTTAAAAATGATCACTGCACGAAAATAAACATTAAAGCAGCAAAAAGTAAATAAATAAATAATAATAATATAAATAGGGCGCCACAGTGGTGTAGTGAGTAGCACATTCACCTTACAGCAAGAAGGTCGCTGGTTCGAGCCTCGGCTGGGTCAGTTGGCATTTCTGTGTGGAGTTTGCATGTTCTCACCGTGGTCGCGTGGGTTTGCTCCGGGTGCTCCGGTTTCCCCCACAAGTCCAAAGACATGTGGTATAGGTGAATTGAGTAGGCTAAATTGTCCATAGTGTATGCGTGTGTATGGATGTTTCCTAGTGATGGGTTGCAGCTGGAAGGGCATCCGCGTAAAACATATGCTGGATAAGTTGGCGGTTCATTCCACTGTGGCGACCCCAGATTAATAAAGGGACTAAGCCGAAAAGAAAATGAATGAATGATGACTTAGTCAGCAGTGCATTAGTCGCCACAGTGAATGTTTAATAATAAAGAGATACTCTACCAATGCTGTTTTTTTTTTTTTTAAATAGGGACAAACCCTTTCCCAGAGATGGGTTGTGGCTGGAAGGGCATCCGCTGCGTAAAACAAATGCTGGATAAGTTGGCGGTTCAATCCGCTGTGGCGACCCCGGATTAATAAAGGGACTAAGCTGAAAAGAAAATGAATGAATGAATGAGGGACAAACCCAATATTTGTTTAATTTAGCTGGCCTTTAAATTTAATTTAAAAATGTAACCCAGAGGTTAGGTTTGTCCCCAGTTTACCCATATTTAGGTTGAAATAACCCAGCATTTTTTAGATTCTTAAAAGAGAACAATTTCAAATAAACTTTTGAAATTTCTATTCAGGCGGTTCATTCCGCTGTGGCGACCCCAGATTAATAACTAGGGACTAAGATGAAAAGAAAATGAATGAATGAACGAATTTCTATTCATCAAAAACTGAAATGATCATTGCACAAAAATAAATATTAAAGCGGCAAATAAAAATGAATAAATAGCATGGAAATGTAACATTGATACTAGTAATAAATAATTCTTTAGCAACAAATCTAAATATTAAAATTTCATGTGACACTAAAAACCAAGATAAAGGAAAATTTATTGAAAATGTTTTAATTTTTCATCACAGAATACAATTGGTAATTTAAATTAAAATACAATTGAAAATGTGTTTTTTTTTTTGACAAAATAAATGTAGCCTTAGTGAGTATAAAATATATATTATATGCTGTATGTGTGTGTGTATGTATATCTATAGGGTAGGCCTAGTATCCCGATCAAGAAATGTGTGCTTGCATTATTCTTGCAATCTTATTAAGTAAAAAAGTCTGTTAAACTAAATGTATTGTAATTACATCACAACATCCATGCTGTAAAGGGAACCTTATACGACAATCACCTACTGCACCTTTAATATAGCAGTAAGTTATAGTAAACCACACATTCAACAGCGAATGTTTAAACAAGATGTCCTCTCTGTAACCCTTTATACGACACACTGTCATAAAGAACACTTGATTCTTATATCTGTACATAGAGGAGTGACTCTCACCATCAGTTATAGCATTAAACCACCAGTCACGTTCAGGGTGTGGTCAGTGTGGGGAGTCTTTTACATACGGCACACTCTTTATCACTCTTTCTACATCTCCGTCACTCTCTCACTCGGAAACAGGTGGAGAGATTCCTAAGGGAAATAGATGTATTTGCATAGGAATGAAACGGGACAGTTGGGACGGGCTGTGTAATGGTCAGCTGTCCACACGGCTTGACTGGCGAGTGAAAATGTAGCTCAGACTGAGGCTAAGCGCTTGGCAAAGGAAGTGGGCAGAAAGGTCAGTCGGGCTTGTCCTTACACCTCTCTCATCCCAGAATAGCAGACTTTTTGGCTGTGGTCCTGAACTGAGCAGCTCATGATAATGTTAATGAAGCATTACTGTAAAGGGATAGTTCACCCAAAACTGAAAGTTTGTCATTATTTACTCACATGTGACTTGTTTTAACATAAAGACATTTTGAAGAAAGCTTTAAATCTGTAACCACTGACTTATTTATTTTTACTATGTTGGGAAAAAAGGAATATATTTTTATTATTTTTTGTTATGACACAATTGTATTGGTATTGCTTTAGGTGAAATATTAACTGAACTTCTTCTGTTGAGTCTGTTTGCATACTAATGATGCATTTTTGCAGAAGTAGATAAATGCTTGTCTAAAAGTTACTTGAGCTCTGCAGCTAAACTTCTTGTGGACACAGAATAGTTGCAGTTGATAAAGGCTTAGGCTTTTATGGCCTAAGTGGTACAGTACGGTACGGTCCGGGTCGGTACGGGTCACCTTTATCAGGCTTGCGTTTCCACTGCTAAAGGGTGCTCTTTTGGTGGGCGTAGTGTACGACAGAAAGTTTCAGTCAACGTCATTTTTGCTAGAGGAATTGTTTACAGTAAAGCTGAACGGGTCGTTCACAAATCATATGAGAAGCACTTCACACAAAACAGAGGCTTTATTATACACGTTGTATAAATGTTCATTACAGACCTTTCTATTAACATGATCTGATTATGACTGCAGATCAATGATGTGAAATAGCCTACTGTCCGCGATTATATAAAATAAATAATGCAGCATATATGAACACATACAGCCCCTTACAGTCTCCGATATGTTACCAATTACAGAAAACACACGGCACACATTTATGCCTTATTTAGGTTTAAAAACAACACGAAGTATAGCCCACAGTCAGTGCAAACCTCTCATCTGTGTCTTTAATCTTCACCAGCACATGTAACCTCTTGTTAGAGAGTAATTTCGTCATTCCGAGTTCATAAAAGTCCAGGTTAGTCCAGCAGTTTCTTCATGTTTGCTAAAACAATAATTTGCTCCTTTGTTTTTTCCGGCTTCTCCTTTATTTTTGCACATGTCAGTTTGTCTGTTTCTGAAAGGATCAGGCTTCAAAAGCACATCAATAATCAAGCACACAGGATCGGGTTTCAAAAGCATGTCAATAATCAAGCGCACGTTATTATCATCAGCTCAAGAAGTTTGTTATTTCAAATATTGACGCTCACACGGGCGCAAATAAGAAAACGAAACCACTCTCGCTTTAGACGGTCTCGTAAAAACTATGGGGCACAGGGGAGAATCTGCTCTTCTTCTTGGCTTTGTGGCTGTTTAAGACGACGACAAGGTTTGTTTGAGCTCGAGTCGACCATGGCTTGTTATTATATGTTTATATTATTTCGGTGTATTGTCTCTCGGCTGTGTATTAAACATGGCGGGTCTTTTGTTTTCATTCTGGCTTGTTGCGCGAGCAAATGACGTATCTCTGTGAACCAATAGCATTTAGCTGCGCGTCTAGCTCCGCCTTTTGGTAACCCTTTGGTACCCTTGGTACCCATTGCAAATTGTGACCAAAAAGTGGTACGGTATGGTTCGGTATGCTTTTAGACAGTGGAAAAAAGCGTACCGAACCGCACCGTACCGTACCATTCCATTAATGTTGTGCAGACAATTCATACAAAAAAGAGGACGTATGGATGGGTGTGGCCAATGGAGGACTGGAGAATGATTGACAAGTGACGAAAACAAGTCAGAAAATGAACATTGTTGCGTAGCTCCTGAATGTAACTTTTGCATTTGCACAGAATCTTTGAATCAAATTATTCATTTGTATCCAATAAATTGTTACGATTTTTGACATTGAAGAAAAACCTCTCCTGACCTTTTTTTATTGAACACGCATGGAATTTATTGAATATTCCAACACCAACAATGGAACTGTCACCCCAGCAAGAGTGGCCACCAGACACAATAGAGGGTTGCTGAAGAACTACAGAGAGATTTCAACCGCTGTCTGGGCTTTCACTGCCTTTATACACCTCCCTTTGTTCATGTGTTCAACACTTTTTCCCTGTGTCATTACATTTCATTACACATAACTTCATTTTTAAACTAATTAGTTTAATTCTTTTTATATATGGATTTTTGTCTGGAAGTTGTGACCAACATGTTGCGACCAACCTGGTGGGAAAATTTTAATTCAACAGCACCTTTAGAAATATGTTTTCTGAGAAAAATAGTGACATGTTCAATACTTATTTTCCTCTATCTATCTATCTATCTATCTATCTATCTATCTATCTATCTATCT
>CAIGQQ010034334.1:475626-486193 GCA_903798035.1 Danio albolineatus
TGTGTGTGTGTGTGTGTGTGTGTGTGTGTGTGTGTGTGTGTGTGTGTGTTTGTTTGTGTGTCTGTGTACTGGTTTGGCTATACTTATGAGGGCCCAGTACTATCTTCATTCATTTTCCTTCAGCTTAGTCCCTTATTTATCAGGGGCCACCACAGTGGAATGAACCGCCAACTTTAATATACTGTATAGTATCAAGATTCAATAGCATTAAATGCGCAACAAAGGAGTTTGTGGCAATTAATTTCTGATATTTCTACAGGACGATAGCAAGAGCTACCACAATAGTTATGAAATATATGATAAGAAGTTCATTCATCATCTATTTTGAGGTAAAATATGTAGAAAGATATTAACACTTACATGGAAATGTCACCACTGTGCCACATGGTAGCTCTATAGTATCAAGTTGCCCTTTACAATCTGACAAGATGCCCTGCATTTTGCAGGATTTCCAGAGCAACTCCACACTGTAAAAAACATTTGTTAATTAATAGTTTCCCTATTTTGTGATTAGTTGTTTATTGAATTATGGGATGTTGATCTGTGCTCTGTCCACTTTTGTTATTGATAACTCAACTCACTGTAAAAAATCCAACTTACAAATTGCTAATTCAGTTTAAAATTGTAAGTTAGGTGGACATATTTTTTAACTCACACCCCATTCACACAAGGCTTCAGTGTCAACGCTTGACAGAGGGTGTGTCTGAAGTTGGGGCTGACGCGATCCTCATAGCAACGTCAGCCAATGAAATTAGTCAACAATGGCTACTGTCTGGGCTGGTGTATTTGCATACAGCGATCTGATTGGCTGACGCTTCCGTTGCCGCTTGAAAAGTTGAGAAAGTCCCAACTCCTGCAGCAAGCAACACCACTGAAGCGGTGCAGATAGATCCAGAATGCAGTTCAGCATCCATTCAAAGTGAATGGGAAGAGTTGACGCTGACGCGTCAGAGTTTAATTTACTCATAAAAATGATTTAACTGCATGTTAGGGACTGTTTGTTCAATAAAAGTAAAAAAATCAGTTGAGGAGACTTTAAATTTTGATTTCTTCATATCTTCATAAAATAAAAAGTTGAGTTAACTTAAAATGTTAAAGTAACCGGCTGCAAAGAAATTTTGAGTTTATTAAGCTTCAGTGTTTAAAGTTGTGCCAAATTATTTTTTTAAGTTGACCGAAAAGGCTAGTTTAAGTCAAATATACTTTATGGAATAATTTGGCACAACTTCAAACACTGAAGCTTAATAAACTCAAAGTTTCTTTGCAGCCAGTTGCTTTAACATTTTAAGTTAACTCAACTTTTTATTTTTTACAGTGAACAAAGTGACTTTTAGTAGTTCGAAACATTCATTCATTAATTTTCCTTCAGCTTAGTCTTTATTTCAGAGCTCACCACAGCAGAATGAACCACCAACTATTCTGGCATATGTTTTACGCAGCGGATGCTCATCCACCTGCAACCCAGTACTGGGAAACACCCATACACACTCCTATTCACACACACACTCAATTTACTTTACCCAATTTACTTATAGCACTGGAGCACCGGGAGGAAACCCAAGCCAACTCAGGGAGAATATCCAAACTCCA
Source organism: Danio albolineatus (assembly GCA_903798035.1). Lineage (NCBI taxonomy): Eukaryota > Metazoa > Chordata > Actinopteri > Cypriniformes > Danionidae > Danio > Danio albolineatus. The sequence goes on from CAIGQQ010034334.1 coordinate 477,217, forward strand.
CAAGAAGATAGTTCGAAACATTTAGACATAAAAAAAAATAAGTTCATAAAATATGCAGAAAACTGCTAAGATGGATATTTTTTACAGTGCATAATAGTTTTTTTTTGGGTTAAAATACACTCTAAAAAGATGGCTGTTTTCATTTCAATCCAATTCGTGTAGGAACTAACTCAACTGCTGGGTTAATTTTATGAATTAAATAAATAGGACCAAATTGAACTCAATGGAGCCTTTTCACATTCCCGTGTTTCTCAGTAGCGGAAGTCAACATAGTTGAGTAAACTTAAAGTGCAGTGAATGGGAGAGTACAACAAATGATTTTATTACAATCCTATTGCTGAAATAATAAATGAAAAAAAAAACACAATGGTGTTCTAAAGACTCCCAGAAATAGAAATAAAATAGTGTGAGACTGACAACGGCAGCCAGAAGAGAGAACAATATTAAATGTACTGTGCCGCAGTATTAGAAACGTCTCACTCAAGCAGTAATTTGTTTCTTTGTAATTTGATGCAAAGATGATATAATACAGTACATATATAAATATGCATCATAACAGGCTTGTAAAAAGTGTATATGTTTGGGTTTGTCCATATTTTGCCCAATATGGGTTTAAATAACCCAGCTTTTCTTAGAGTCTACTAAATATCTTGCAGATCTTGTGCAGAGTATAAATCTTTTGAGTAAACAGCATGTGATATACTGGAGTCAGTCTTCATATTGCTGTAGAGCTGCAGAAAAAGCCACACAGTACAGAAAGAGACCCTCATAACATTCTGAAAAAGGGAAATCCCATCCACAACACAGAGCTTGGCTTTGTAAGCCTTCCAGACTGGCTCTGTCTTTAAAGGTCTTCTGAAGGACAGCCAGAGAAAGGATGTACTGAAGATTTATTCTCTGTCAGACAGAAATATAACATCCTCCAGCTGGTGACGCATCGGAACATCAATCAGTCAGAAGTCAGGCTGCGATTGGTGCTGGATGTGGACGGAGGGGCGGGGTTTGGCAACAATGAGTCTGTACTAATACGCAATCAGTCAGATATGACACTGCCTGTGCTCTTTACACTGCTGCTGATTCTGGATGCTCTGAATGCCGGCGACTTTGAGACAGCTGCCAAAGTGCCAGCTGCAGTTTGGAATGACATGGACAAGCCAACGCAATTCAATAAACTCTGTCTGAATATGGCCAGTAATTAAATGTGGGCTATATTACAAGTGACGTCATATACAGTACGTTAGCTATGTTTCCATCCAAAAATGCTCATTAAATATATACACAGAACTAAAATATCGCATAAAAGATTTGCAAATAATGTTGTGTTTAAGTCCAACCACTCGATAAAAACAAAATTGTCATTTCCTGATAAACTGGTGCCAAATATCCAAAAGAAAAACGGAATTCGCTGAGGTAGGAGAAGCTGCGCGAGTCCTTTTTTATAGACCATTTCAGTGAGGTGATGTCAATGGCCCATGAACATGCTTATTATCAAACTCAACAAACCCCACTTGTTTCATATCAAGATGCAATTCAATGATAACTACACATTTAAATAATATGGAGACCTTTTTGGATTCTCGGAAGCTATGGAAATAAAAAATGTAAAACAGGAAATACATTAGGACCATTGTTATTGTTTACATCTCTCAAAATGGTCTATATAATAAATTACTTGCAATGAATGAACATGTTCAATGCAATGATGCATGGTGCAGTTTAGAGGTGTAAGATGCTCTTTGAGAGCACAGATGCTCAAGATAGTTCTGGAAGTAATAATAATAATATAATAATAATAGTGAACCACAGCGGTGACAGTTGTCCCACTGGTTTGCCCATTAGTGCTATTTTTTATCATCAAATGATCTCTTATAACTTATAAAGCAGTGCTTAATTTGTGAATTGCGAGGTCCCGGAACAGATCGGGGTAACAGATCTGGCATGTTATCAGAGAGAGGGGTGGGTGGGGTGGGGGGTAGTCTGGGTAACCTTTAATTTGGCCCACCATTCTATCTGAGAAGTGAGAGAGAATGATGGGGAGATTGTCAATTCAAATGTAACGCAACTATTTGTTTGTTTTATTATTAAAATCTAACTGAAATTAAGTGAATAAATTCAATTAAATGGTGTAAATGAATCAGATTTTGTTTAAATTGGTGAGTAAATCAAGTCAAAGACAGATTCTGCTTGACGGATGTATTCAGCACTGAACTCCACTGTGTTATCAATGTGATTGTTTGTTTTTTATTGCAATAAGTTTATCATTAAAGAGCCCCTATTATGGGTTTTTGAAAATGAGCTTGCATGCAGTGTGTAACAGCTCTAAGTGAAGTGAAATATCCAGCTAAGGTTTAAAACTGCACAGTGTTTAAAACTATTGATTCATCTATAGAAAAGTCGACTCGTAGTTCCTCAAACGAATCGCCGTGCTTACGAGTCCTATGGTGAATCTGGCCTGCTATCCAATAAGTGTGAGTAAGTGTGATTAAAACGGTTGCCTCAATGTTTTCTCTAGCTTGTAAATGAAGCATTTAATTGTGTTTTGTAACTTGTAACCGCTTGTAGTGTGTCTGGTTAACTTGTATTCTCATATCGCTTCTAAAAGCACGTTGTAAACGCGACGCATGCTGCTTTGTTTACGGATTGAAATGTGTTTGTGAGCTTGCGTTTCACTGTTGTTTGTCGTTGCTATGGCTACATCAGCTCTCCTACACACGTGCGGCGGTCCTGTTTCATAATGGTTCAGCTTTTGCCACTGTGTGCATTAATACTGCATGTGTGTTTTTAAGAATAGAGTAATATGCTGGGTGACCGAGGGGTTCGTTTCGGGGGTGAGGTGTCTGAAATATGGGAGAGTCCCGGGAAAAACGAGTGTTGGCAGATATGCTCACGCACACACTATGACTACTTTAATATTTACAAGCCGTGGTGGGCATTCTCTCGCGCTGAATGATGTCGACCAATCGCAACAGACTGGGTCATCATCGGTCCAATCAGTTTAGCATCATGCTAAGGAGGGGTTTCGGAACAAATGAATCGTTGAACGATTCATATAGGAGTCGCTGGGATAATGAGGTAAAAATAAATGTTGGAGACACCCAAAACCAAAATATGACCCTTTTTTAATGTGTAATAGGGGCTCTTTAAAAGTTATACTATGTTAGTTAATACGATTTAAAGTAATGTTTGCTATTTATTTTGAAATATTAGGAAATAAATTAGAAATTACCCATGGCAACTTTAATATAATACTGTTTGGTATATTTACCTTCGGCCCACGGCTCACAATAATATTTGGTTTTTGGCCCTTTATATGAAAAAGTTTGGGCACCCCTGGATTAGACCTTTCTTGGATGCTGCTTTTGTACAAAAAATCCTAAGTACAATCACTTGCTGACATCGCTTGTGTCAAATCACATCATTATTTAACTAATTCACCTGCTTACTAAACGATTTGAAGCACAATCAATCAAAAATAAGGGTATTTCTGTTTCCCAAGGGGTGTTTTAAAAATAAAACTGCCTTGACAATGACAATGCAACAGTTTTTAAAGTAACATATTATGCCTTACTTGTGGTTTAAAGTGTGGTTTTAGCTGATCCAACACACATGCTTAAATATTCTTTGTATGTTTTCATCCACACACTATAGTAGGATACTTAAGGGAACTGTACAGGATATACACTGTACAGTATGGGTGACCTCTTTTCATAGGAAAATTGAAAGTTCATGTAGGAGTGTATAGCTTCACAGCAATTTACAGATTAACGAGTATTCAAACCATGAGCCATATGAGAGTGTCAGTGACACACAGGAAAGGTGTGGCTTCTATAAAGAGCGTGTGCTTTGCTGGACCCCTGAGACTTCACATAAGTACTGCTGTAAGTGGGAGCATTAATGTGGCTTCAGAGATGCCTCACTGCTCTCAGATTGTGCATGTGATGTGGAACACTGACGTGGCTTTGATTTATGAATGGTGAAAATGACAGCAAGCACTAAGAACTCACAATATTAATTTCTTGATGCATTCATTCATTGGTGTTAACCATTGGTGTTTAACACGGCTGTCTTGAATACTTGACTCGGATTGGTCAGTCACAACATTCCAAGGTATGTTATTTCTAGATAAATATTGCTAAAACTAATAACAAAGGTTCATCTGGGTACTTCGAATCATCTTGACTGTCTGTGAATACGTTCAGATCTACATTTACATGTATACATTTATAGACACCATCTTGTGACTGAATAATACGTAGGTTTTTCTCAGTGGTAGAAAGAGTACAGAAACATCATACTCAAGTAAAAGTACCATTACGTGCCCAAAAATGTAGTGCAAGTAGAGTAAAAGTATCTGCTGTAAATATTACTCAAAGTATGCGTAAAAAGTAGCCCTTTCAAAAGTACTCAAGAGTAGTGAGTATTAAACTGTAGAAAAGTTGATGCGTTTACAGAATGTAACATTTACACATCTCTGCACAAACAACATGTAGTGTAGTTAGGGATCTTCCTATTTTTGTTTGTTCCTTCCAACCTTCCTTCAATTATTTGTTTGTTCCCTCCTTCCTTCGTTCACTCGTTCATATTTTTTTTCCTTCCCGTACTTTTGTTCATTCATTCGTTTGTTCATTCGTTCCGTCCTTCCTTAGTTTGTTCAGTCCTTCCTTGAATTCTTCCTTCATTCGTTTGGTCCTTCCCTCTTTCCTCCCTTCATTTGTTCTCTAATTTTTTCTTTCATATTTTTGTTCCTTCCTTCATTAGGTCCTTTGTTCATTCATTCGCTCGTTCTTTCCTTCCTTAGTTTGTTCAGTCCTCCTTGAATCCTTCCTTCATTTATTTGGTTCTTCAATTCTTCCTTCCATTCCTTGATCGGTCCTTCCTTTTATTTGGCCCTTCCTTCCATTCTTCATTCGTCCCATTTAGTGATTGTTTAAGGCTGTTTGATGATTTCAGTCATCAAACAGTGGACAGCCATCATTTTCATTGACATGCAGTCTATAAACAGTCTCTGGATCTTTACGTGTAAAGATTTTGGACATCTTCTTGGACATTTTTACAGTTTCCAAAAGTTTGCTGCATTTATAAAGCGCCCATGTCTTGAGGTTGTTCAGTATGATGTGATTTACTTTCTATGTGTGATTTAATTGAGCAGGAATCACAGGACTGATGTTTCTACTTTAGACAGTGACCATAAAGAAGAAAGAAATAAAGTAGTGACTGCAGGTTGAAGGAAAGTAGTGGAGTAAAAGTACCGATACTGCACTAAAAATTTACTTACGAGAAAGTAAAAGTACACATTTATAAAACTACTCAGTAAATAAAATACAATTCCCAAGAAAAACTTCTCAATTATAGTAGTTTGAGTATTAGTAATTAGTTACTTTACACCACTGGTTATTCTATGCTCCATTCAACCATTTTCATCACTGCCAACTTTGCCTTTAATTAAAGAATTAATAAACTTTTACAGCTCAGAACATTATTTTACATCTAATTTGTATATGTTGTTGCAAAGGAACATGTAATAGGTGAGGTAAAATACATTCAGATGGTTGTGTTCGCAGAATAAAGCCCTTAGTTTTAATCTGTGATAACAACTGCCTGAATATGCTTAATTCCTTACATACTGAGTCTTAGTCCTTACTCTGGTGTGGATCATATTTTTACACTGTAAAACCCAATAAGTTAAGGTAACTCAAACCATTTGAGGAAACTGATAGCAATAAGCCTGATCTCATGAGGAAACGTAGGTATTTTACGTTCTGTCAGTTTATTGGCTAATTCGTACAAATTTGTAGTTCAGTCGTATGGAAATGTACAATTTTATAAAGGAGGCGTGGGACTCAACTCCACCCCTAAACCTAACAGTCATTGGGGGATGAGTAAATCTTACAATTCATAGAAATTCATACGAATTAGCCACTAAATCCAAAAAAGTTACGAATTGCCTTGAGATAGCGTTGCATTATTACAAATGTACAGTGGCTGAGAGAGTTTAACAGCACACCTGTTGCAAATTCTCACAACACAACCAACTGAAGAAACGTGCTGCATTTGGTCACAACACAACCAATTGAAGAAACGACCTGCATTTGGTCAGATAACTTTTAAACCCTTACACAGTTTTAGAAGTAAATTTATAACATTTTAAGTTTCCAAGCAATAATTTATGATCCAGTACATCATGTGACGTCTTTACCTCAAGAAAGTTTTAGAATAACCTTCCCTGTCCTTTTCTGTTGTCCTCCCCTCGTCATTGCACATGAGAGGAAGTCAGTGTGGGAGCTGTAAGCTTCATTCTCTCTCTGGGTTCCAGTGGAGTATTTTTATTGCTGTAAAATGTGATCCATGCTGAAGCTCTGACAGTTGCTATTGTACCAGCTGTATCTCTGGCTGTGTTTACTGTGGTTACCGCCATGAACAACAAAAAACAGGAGGGTGGGTGTGTGTTTGTGTATTTAAGTTACATTTAGTCTTGATGTCATTTGGGAAATTTTGTCACCTAACATCCATGGAAAAATGGAACAGATTATTCCTAACTTCTAAAAATGTATCGAATGCTCAGTTAATAAATTTAAATAATAACACTCATATATAAATGTATTCTTTAAAAAAAGTGTTTTCTGACCCTTTTTGTCACTTATGTGTAAGGTACTTATATACATATGTTCTGGGAATGTGCCCAAATTGCATTATTCTGGTCCAAGGTATGAGACATACTATCAGATCTAATGGAAACTCAGATCATCACTCTCCTTATCTATCAACCAAACAAGGATTCTGTCAATTGTTCAGAAAAAAAAAAAACAATCCTGAAAATATGGCTGGATCCATCTGCTCCTACTGAGCTTTCTTGCAGGCTCTACCTACCTGTACTGGACATTAGTTTGGAATACACCACAGGCAAAATAAATGGTGCCAGTAAGAAAACTGTACAACTTTGGTTACATATGAGAGAGACTGTATCAGATAAGTTGCAGTTCTGATCTTGTACTTAGTATTGCAGTATTACTTATTTTATTTTACTTTTTTGTTGGGTGGCTCTTGAGCTTTCTTGTACATATTTTAAAATGAAAAATGTTCAATAAAAAATAATAAAAAAGGGTTTTCTGATTATAGAATACAACAATGAACAAAAAAACTGTTTCCTAACACAAGTTTTAAAATTGGCAGATGAAATAGGTAAATTATAGAATTTAAATTATTTTAAATGCATTAAAAAAACTACAGCCCTAAATCAGAAAAGGTTGGGACAGTGTGGAAAGCACAAATAAAAAAAGAGGAAAGAAGTGATTTCTAAATTAACTTTGACTTGTATTTCATTGCAGACAATACAACAAACATTATATAATGTGTTCCTTGTGGTTTTTATTGTTTTTTTGTTTTCCAGTTTAGGTTCTGGCAAACACATTTCCAAAAAGGTGTAACAGTAAAGCATTTACCACTTTGTAATGTTGCTATTCCTTTTCACAACACTTAAAAGACGTTTAGAGACAGAAAACGCCAAGTGATGAAGTGTTTCAGGTGTAATTTTGTTCCATTCTTCATGCAAACAAGTCTTGAGGTGGGTAACGCTTTAAATGCAGCACACATTTTCTATTGGAGACAGGTCAGGACTCCAGACAGGCCAGTGAAGAACCTGTATCCTCTTCCTCCACAGCCAGAATTTGTTGATGTGTGCGGAATGTGGTTTTGCTTTGTCTTGTTGAAATATGCATGAGCATCCCTGAGAAAAGAAGGCAGCATATTGTGCTTCAAAATCTCTATGTACTTTTCAGCATTGATGGTGCTATCACGAAAGTGCAAGTCACCTTTGCCAAAGGCACTGACACAACCCCATACCATGACAGACCGTGCCTTTTGGATGATCCTTTTCTTCTTTGGTCCGCATCTCAAGACATCAATTTCTCCCCAAAAATACCTGATGTCTAAGGGCCTAGAGAAGTCGACGGCGCTTCTGGACACTGTTAACATTGGGCTTCCTTTTGGCACAGTACAGATTTAACTGGTATTTGTGCATGCAACTACTTAATGTGGTAATTGACAAAAGTTTTCCAAAGTAGTCCTGAGCCCATGTAGTCATATTGCATATAGATGAATGAGGATTCTTGATGCAGTGACACCTGAGGGATCAGAGATCATGTTTGTTCAACTTAGGCTTGCACCCTTGTCCTTTTCACACTGAAAATTCTCCAGATTCCTTTAATCTCTTTATTAGGTTATGCACTGTTGGAGGTGAAATATCCAAATGTCTTCCTATCTTTCTTTGAGGAACATTGTTTTTAAATATTGGTTTTAAATAATTTTCTCACATATTTGTTGGCAAACTGGAGATCTTCTGCCCATCTTTGCTCCTAAAGGACTAGACCAGGGATGTCAAACTCAATTCCTGGAGGGCCGCAGCCCTGCACAGTTTAGTTCCAACCCTGCTTCAACACACTTACTGGTAGGTTTCAAACAAGCCTGAAGGACTCAACTAGTTTGATCAGGTGTGTTTAATTAGGGTTGGAACTAAACTGTGCAGGGCTGCGGCCCTCCAGGAATTGAGTTTGACATCCCTGGACTAGACCTTTCTTGGATGCTGCTTTTGTATCGCAATAACAACCACCTGTTGACATCACCTGTTTCAAATCACACCATTGCTTAACCAATTTACCTGAATACTAGCCCTAAACAGCTCCTGTCCCAACTTTCTGTTTGAATGTCTTGCAGGTCTGAATAACAGGAAAGGATGTATATTCACATGAAATGAAGTTGACCATAAAGACATGAAATATTTTGTGCTCGTATTTTGGGTCTGCAATGAAATACAAGTCTAAGTTAATTTGGAAGTCACTACTTTCTGTTTTATTTGCATTTGTCCCAACCTTTTCTGATTTGGGGTTGTACAAAAAAAAGACATCAGTTTAAATTACGAATTCAGATTTAATTATTTTGACTATAATTTAAACTAAAATACAAATCTCAATTATTTTGCAAT
>CAIGQQ010034334.1:486203-516319 GCA_903798035.1 Danio albolineatus
ACGTTTTGTTTTTGTATGTTTATAAAACTACAGTAAATTGCAAAATACACTGTAAAAAATGCTTTCATGTTCTTTCATCAACACAAATAAATTGTTAACTTAATGGTTATAACAAAATTAGGTGGATTGAACATAAAACAATTAAGTTGTCTCAAAACAATCTTAAGAATTGTGTTGTTTCAGCTCATTTTAAATAAGTAGTAAGAACAAGCAGCAAACGTCATTTCTTGAGTCTAACAAACATTCTGTATCAGTAAGAATCAGTTAGAAGCGTATAATGTGCAAACTGTCTGTGTGATTCGTAGTTTCCTCAAATCTTGGCTGTAGTAACCAGCACAGATTGTTACCAGGGTCACTCACGTCCTAACAAACATATCTGCGAAGAGCTTCCTAAGAGTCTCAGGCACAAAAGAAGCAATGGAAAAGGACAGCAGGGTGTGGATGTTTCTCTGGTAACCAGCAGCAGGAGGAGGCTTTCTGTCTGTCACCTCTGTGTGCCCCACATTCACTGTCTCCTGCGGATCTGTGTTCTCTTCGTTCAGCTGCACATAATCCTCAGAAAGTACCGCTCTTTCCACATCATCTTAAACAGAGGCTTTCATTTCATGGGACCAACAAGAAATGGTTTCAAGCTGTGTGTAACAGCTGAGTATGATCTGGCCACTCCAGCGGAAGGTCCTTTTGATTGTGGTTTCAATGAAACGGAACATGTCAGTTGTGCTTTGTCCCTGAGGAGTAGTTGTGGAGCCTATTTGAGACACGTTAAAAGTGCCATATTAACCTAAGCATCATCATAAAAATAAGAGATTCATGACTTAATGTATTTAAAAACAATTACATTGATGCAATTATTAGGCCCCTGTACATTTTTCCCCCAATTTCAGTTTAATTAAGAGATTTTTTTTCAACACATTTCTAAACATAATAACTAGTTTAGGCGTCACGGTGGCGCAGTGGGTAGCACGATTGCCTCACTGCAAGAAGGTCACTGGTTCGAGCCTCGGTTGGATCAGTTGGCATTTCTGTGTGGAGGCATGGCACCAAACCACACCCCTAAACCCAACCCTCATTGTGGGATAAGAAAACCATACAGTACTAAAATGTACGAATGCAATCATATGACTTCATACGAATTAGCCACTAAATCAAAATGTAACGAATTGCTGTGAAATATCATTGCAGTGACACACTACACTCTCAGAATTAAAGGTACGCGAGCTGTCACTGGGGTGGTACCTTTTCAAAAGGTACACATTTGTATTTAAAGAGTCCATATTAGTACCTCAAAAGTATATAGTAGTACCTAAAAATTTTTAAAGGACCACTTTTGTACTTTTTAGGTATTGATATGTACCCTTGAGGTATTAATATGGACCCTTTAAGTACAAATGTGTACCTATTTAAAAGGTACCACCCCAGTGACAGCTCGCGTACCTCTATTTCTGAAAATTGACACCAGAAGAAACATTGACACTTGCTTTCCGATGGCTTATCATTTACAAATCCCCATAAAGCCCTATATCAAGTAACTCACGCCAATGTCAGGGGAAAATATCATGGAAACTGAACAGGGCTTTCAAGAGTTCACACTTAGCTGATGATTGATTATAAAGCTTGTTTGGCATGCTGTCCCTGGAGAGAGCCCTGAGCTCATAAGATCCTCGAGCCCGGGGCTCCCACCCATTTACAAGGCGAGAGGAGAGTTTGAGCTCAGGTAGATCTCGAGAGCTCCCCTGCAGGTAGCTAATGAACAGATAGTGATTGCCATGAAAAGATACTAGGAGCATGTCTATGGTGCCGATTTGGACTAGTCAATTAACTTAAGTTGCATGTTTTTGGATGGTGGGAGGAAACCGGGGAACCCGGGGGAAACCCACGTGAGCACGGGGAGAACGTGTGAACTCCACACAGAAACATCAGCTGGCTTGGTAAGGACTAAAACCAGTGACGTTCTTGCTGTGAGGCAACAGTGCTAACCACTGGGCCACCGTGCCACCCATCTAGAAAAGAAGGAGGAGTAGGGGTTGAAGGGGGGATTCTTCAAAACGAAGATGGCTGGGTATATACTTAGGGTATATATAGTGGCTTATGACTTATCTGATTGGTGAATCATAAATTGAATAATGCGGGACCAGCTGTGAGCAATCATCTGCACGTGATCCTCTCGAAAATAGTTTATAAATAAACTTCACTTACAGCACCTGGTGGTAATTTCCTCAGCTATCTGACAAAACCTATTTCACAGGCTAACTTTCAAATTTTCCCTGGTTTTGCAAGATACTGAGCTGTTCTACATGTTCTTCATTTAAGTCACCTAAAAAAGGCTGGTCATTCTTGGAAGTCAAGTACACAAGAGGAATCTCAATGGGCAGTCATTAGTTGTGTAGACAGATAACTGGTGCAGTAGGAAGTCATGGTTCAGAGTTTATTTTGTTTAGTAGGAAGTCTTGGTAGTAGCACATGGCAAGTCAAAGCAAATTGTAAATTTGTTCCAGGGTAAAGTGATCACATTGCTGCAGAATGCTTGGAATAACTTACTTTATTCATATGGATTATTTTTTTACAATGCCTTTGTGTACTTTTTAAGCTATAAAATTTTGGCTAAACTGACTTTCATTCATTTATTCATTTTCCTTCGGCTTAGTCCATTTATTCATCAGGGGTCGCCACAGCAGAATGAACCGCCAACTTATCCAGTATATGTTTTACACAGAAGATGCTCTTCCAGTTGCAACCCAGTACTGGGAAACATCCATACACACTCATTCACACACATACATTATGGCCAATTTAGTTCAATCAATTCACCTAAAGCTCATGACTTTAGATTGTGGGGGAAACCGGAGCACCCAGAGGAAAGCCCATGAGAAAACGGGGAGAACATGCAAACTCCACACAGAAGTGCCAACTGACCCAGCTGGGACTCGAACCCGTGACCTTCTTACTGTGAGGCGACAGTGCTAACCACTGAGCCACAGTATCGCCCCTAAAATGACTTTCAGTTGGTTGAAAAAAAAAGATAGGTAATAAAACTCTTTTTTTAATTTAAAACAGATTTTAGTTTAACAAACAATAATAACCCTGTTGTGAAAATGAACAAAGACTTTAAGCTGACATGAGGGCGAGTAAATGATTACAAAAGTATAATTTTGGATGAACTAACCCTGTAAGGCTTAGTATGGGGGTGTACGCTGCTCCTGTAAAAATAAATTACGACTGTTCTTTGTGCAAGAGACCTTGACTTAGAAGTGGTTTTTAGGGAAACAATGCAATAGTATAAAATCTAGGTCATGACCTCCTTTATAGACACACTTAACCTTCTACTCTTCGTTCATGTGGAAAAAGTAGTGAGGCCTCATCCAATGGCTTTGCCTAAAGGCAGATCACAGAACTTGCCCACTCTTTTCTACAGTTCATTACAAAGTGTACACCTATAAAATTTAGGACATACACACACACACATTTATATAAGGGAATGAATAAATACTTAAAAACATGCATTGCACATTTGCCGTCATTGTATTTAATGTTCTGTTCTGACTGACATGTTCCCTACATACACTGCAAATTTTAGATAGTAGATTTAACGACCATGGAGTTAACATTAATTAATTTATACGGGAACCACTAAAAAAGTGTTAAAATAACACTTTAGACAGAGTAAACATTATCAACACTCAGAGCGTGTTTATTTACTCATATAGTGTAAAATGTTAACACCACAGAGGATCATATGAACGCTCCTCAGTGTTATGTGTTAACACTCTTAGGTCAAATTTTCAACACCGCACGGAAACAAAAATTTATATTCAGTAACACTTTATTAACTATTCCATTAATGTTTAAGGAAAACAGTTCAATACAGTCCAAACTGTATTTTTTTGTATTTTAACCAAAAGGAGCAGTTTTAAGACAGCTATATAATTCTGGCACCTCTCCTGTTCAACCTTTATATGCTCCCTCTGAGCCAAATAATGAAAAAGAACCAAATCTCCTACCACAGCTATGCTGATGACACTCAGATCTACATAGCCTTACTGACTAATGACTACAGCCCCATTGACACCCTCTGCCAATGCATTGATGAAATTAACAATTGGATGTGCCAAAACTTCCTTCAGTTAAATAAAGAGAAAACTGAAGTCATTACATTCGGGAACAGAGATGAGGTTCTCAAGGTGAATGCGTACCTCGGCTCTAAGGGTCATACAACAAAAAATAAGGTCAAGAATCTTGGTGTGACTCTGGAGTCAGATCTGAGTTTCAACAGTCATGTCAAAGCAGTAACTAAATCAGCATACTATCATCTCAAAAACATTGCAAGAATTAGATGCTTTGTTTCCAGTGAAGACTTAGAGAAACTTGTTCATGCTTTTATCAGCAGCAGGGTGGATTACTGTAATGGACTCCTCACTGGCCTTCCCAAAAAGACAGTCAGACAGTTGCAGCTCATCCAGAACGCTGCGGCCAGGATTCTGACCAGAACCAGGAAATCAGAGCACATCACACCTGTCCTAAGGTCTCTACACTGGCTCCCTGTTACATTCAGAATAGAGTTTAAAGTATTATTACTTGTCTATAAATCACTAAATGGCCTAGGAGCTCAATACATTACAGATATGCTGACTGAATACAAACCTAACAGATCACTCAGATCTTTAGGATCACATAAACTAGAAATTCCAAGAGTTCAGTCAAAGCAGGGTGAATCTGCTTTCAGCTATTACGCCCCTCGCTGCTGGAATCAGCTTCTAGAAATGATCAGATGTGCTCCAACATTAGACACATTCAAATCAAGACTGAAAACACATCTGTTTAGCTGTGCCTTTACTGAATGAGCACTGTGCTACGTCCGACAGATCACACTATTGTGTCTTTCTTTTCTTTTCATTCTTTTATAACTTGTCTTAACTCATTTTAATCTGTTTTTATCTGTTTTTTATTATTTGTTTTTATTTTCTTATACTTAAATTTTATTCCTGTTTATGTAAAGCACTTTGAATTGCCACTGTGTATGAAATGTGCTATATAAATAAACTTGCCTTGCCTTGCCTTGCCTTTAGTTTTACTGTAACATAGCTAGTACAGAACAAAATAAAGATGAAAATCTTTATGCTTTTTTGTGAGATATTTAAAACTGATGTATGTATAATGATTTGGATGTCAAATGTCTATATACAAACATTTCAAGTACTTTTACTCACCAGTTGCTTCTTCTCATTGCTCCTCGTGCCAGAAGAAAATGGCGTCTGGAAAAATCCTCCAGGGATATTGCTGCATAAACTCCCGGATGTAGTAGTCAGAACTGTATTAGCATTAGATACATGTAACTCTGTATGACAAGAAGGCAAATCAGCTTCTAACACTGAGAGGGTTATTCTATCTTTATCTAACTCTAGAATTTCAACGTTTTACTCTTAATTACCGCAACACTCAAAAGTTAACACTAATGAATTTGCTGTACAATGTTCACATGCGAACCAGCTGTTTACACCATTTAAAAAAAAGATTTGCATTTACTGTTTTGTAAGTGTAACAGCCAAGCCAGGTTCTCCCTACTCACATTCACAGCCATTACTCCGATCACGATCACCTGTTTTCTGATTAGCTCCGCACCTGCACGTCATCCCCTGTCATCACATTAGCCCCATAAAACCCAGGACTTCACTCCACTCAGTGTCAGGCCTGATCAATAGACAGAAGGTCAGTGTTATCCAGCCATTTCTAATAGTATACTTACTGTACCGGTCTCATTTCCCTGTTAATACCCTGTATTTCTCACCCATTCTTCCTAGTGTGATTCCTTTGTGATTCCTTTCCGATCCCTCCATGTACCTGGCTCCATCTCATCCTCCGGTCCCTCCGAAACATCTGCCATCCATTTCAATAAACTGTCTTTATACTCACAGCTCTGGTCTCCATTCTCCTGTGACAGTAAGTGTGTAGGCTTCGTAAACTGTATCCATGAGATTTGCATATAAGTCTTACTTGAAAACCCTTTGAATTGAACATGCTTCTTTCCAACTGGAATCATGGAGGAATATCTTATGATGTCCACTTTTGGCACTCAAGGTCAAATGGAACCCCCTCAGAAGAAGTGTTGACCAGGACTACACAAGGACCAGGATTGAGAACTGCTGCTCAAAGTGAAAAGCCCTTCAACCTTGGGGCAGAGGACAAGGTGAGAAAAAAAGAGATGAAAGGATCATGAGACTCAAGGATAGAGGAGAAACAATGAACAAAAATCCCTGAACACAATGCCATTTGGCTTTCTACTGGCTGAGAGGTCTACACATATGGTTTAACGTGGTGGCCTCAATGAACCTTTTAACATTTCCAGGGTTCTGAGTAGTGGAAGTGGTCATAGTTGGGTACACCTAGAGCAGAGTAAATGAGAGAGTACAACAAATGTTTTTTTTTTTTCAATCCCATTTTCTGAAATAATAAAAGAAAATCTCCAAAAAAGAGCTGGAAGAGAGAACAACCTCAAATTTACTGTCCTGCCCCATAGACGCTGCATTAAAAGCATACATGTATAAACACAAATAAATGTACATACAGGCTTTTGTTTATCTGAATATTAAAAACTTTTAAGCATTTAAGATTACTATGACTGTTAAAAGTGTCATACATACACACAGTTTTGTGAAAAGGATCTATGGAGGCATGTGGACTTCTATTCCTTGCCGTTCATAATCAGCTCCTCTGATTTTGGGCACCCACCTATGAACCCCTTTGGTTCTCAGTTCCTTCTCATTACAGAGTATGAACGGAAGCTCTGGTATCTGTAGGACCACAGCAACAACCTCTTCATCCACTTGTGAATGGCACCTGCCCCTTTATGACCTGGCTGACAGCACTTAATGGATCATTTCCTCCCTGCAAGACACTCCAGCAAAACCACAACAATCACGCAGTATTTCCTGTTAACCCCTCATCCTGGGACCATGATCCCCCTTCCTCCCAGGTTTAGAAACTGATATAACAACATCTAACAGGGAAGTAAAGTATGATTATAAACAAGCAATAGAACAAAAAGTAAGCTGTGGTAATGAAAGCTTTAGTGATTAGTTTTTCCAGGAACACTGGTATGTCACGTCATTCATAATAATGATCTCGTCAACCAATAACGACCAAGCGCGCTGCATTTAAGCTCTTCTAAGCAATCTGTTTCTCTGTGTTCAGGTGACATTGCGGAAGTTTCTCTTCATTCAATTCAGTTAAATTCATCTTTATTTGTATATCGTTTTTACAACATAAATTGTGTCAAAGCAGCTTTACGTAGAATATCCATTCTCCTCACCACCACCATGCCTCGTCTCCACTCGAGCGATGGCTTCGCCCTGCCTCCATCTTCAGGCAGGATCTGCCAGCTCATCCAGAGTGCTGCACCATAGACAGGGCCAGAGGTGGGGAGAGTACTTGTTTTTTAAGGTTGAAGCTGTAGTTCATGTATATGTTGCAATGTCAGTTCAGTTCGATGTGCGATGCACGCTGTACAATCAAACTATTCTTGTTGACATCTTGGAATGAAAACAAAGACTGAACTTGAGGCCGCGGGTGACCTGGTCCGATAAACTCACTGCATAAGAAGCGTGACCGTGCTTTTCTCAACAGACTGACAGATTTACCCCCACCCACCCCATACGTAAACCCAACCAATAGTGTTTTGAAAAAGCACCTGACCAGCATCCACCCACTTCCCTAAACCCAACCGACAGTGTTTTAAAAATACAATCCAAAAAAGAGAAGCCCTCGCGGTACCCTGATTTTTACCAAGTTTTCAGATTTTACCACATTCTCACATTCTCACGTCTGGGCGTGTTCGCGATTGTGCACTCTCGTCCTGGTGTTTGTGTTCGTATGTCTGCAGCGTGTTGTTTCATTCTAAGTCTAGTTGGTTTTGGTTTCGGGTGGCGCTGGGATGACACATGAACGCTGCATGTGTGAGCTCACGGTAAGATGTTTTCATTTTATCATGTGCTTGTGTCTTGCGTTTGTCTAAGCATGTGGCCCTGTGTTTACATAGTGGCCGCGTGTTTCTGTTGTCTGTTTTGAACACGCGGTTAATGAGTTCTCTGTTTACTGTACACGCGGTTAATGAGTTCTCCCATTTTATGTGAGCGCATGGCTTGTGGTGTTTTCTTGTGTCATGTGCTCTCCCGTCTATTGTCTAGCCCCACCCTCCATGTTAACCTATTATTAGTTGATCATGTTCACCTGTTTGTTAATTATTTCTGCTTATAGTCCCCTCATGTCTGCTGTGCTGTGCCAGTTCGTCAACGTTTCTAGTCTTGTCCTGATCTCAGTCTAGATCCCTACCAGCCTGCCCAGTCAAGTTTGTTTATTTGTTTGTTTATTTGTTTTGTTAATGCCTTGTTTTGCCTTTTTACTTTTATTTTTATTGTAAATAAATTTCCATTTTCCTGTCCTCGCTCCTTTTACCCACCCACAAACCTTGACAATAATTTACAGGACTATGAGAATCAGTTTTATTGATATATGATACTTTTATTTGTGAGTAATCAAAAATGCTGCAGTGATTTAAAAAGTCCACATAGGCACCCTTTTCTGCTTGTGAGTTTGTTGCGACAGTCTGAACGTGCAGTAGAACTCAAGATAGCCAACATATGCTACTGCTGCTGCTGCTGTCACACTGTTTCAAAAATAACATATTGCAATGTCTATGTTTTCCAATACCGTGCAGCCCTATGACTGCTTGTATTTAATTGTACTCAAGAGGTAAAACTGAAAAATGTGGATGGAATGCATCATGATATCAGATTGAACCAATTCATGATAATTATAACCAGTGTAGGTTCCCACCACTAGTAGGCAGCAGTAGTTCAGTAGTTTGGTAGTTGTATGTTATAATTATGAAGCATTCTCATTCTTACCTCTCAATCCGTCCCTGTTCTGGCATGTTTGATAAGTTAGCATAGTGCAAAGGGTGATAAATGTGACTGAATTCCCACAATGCACTAGTGCTAGTAGGGTGAAGCAGAGTGGAGGGGGAAGGGAAGGTGCTCAGACCACATGGCTCCATTAGCCTGATGGAGTTTTTATTAAATTAGCCAAGGCAGTCTATGGATGCTTCCTCTTCCACCAGCACATGAATAGAGAGAGAGAGAGAGAGAGAGAGAGAGAGATAGTGTGTGTGTGTGTGTGTGTGTGTGAGAGAGAGAGAGAGAGAGAGAGAGAGAGAGCAGGGCTCACTCAATCACATTAGAGTTCTTATTTCATTTGCGAAAGCACATGGGGAGGGTCACTCCACTATGGGCGAGAAAAGACAAGGGCTCATAAATAGGGACATATAGAGGAGATGAAGAAAAGCATTGAAGGGGTGGAAGGGACGGGTGGCAAGGGCGGCAATTTATCGCTATGTGGCAGAGTGACAGCATGCTATAGTGTGCTTCCTGCCAAAAGGAATTTCTAAATTGGATGAATTCATTCTGAACTCCATATTGTTGTCAGCAGGTGTGAGTTGCGAGTTTGTTGAGGATAGCATACTACTCCCACTCCAGCTACACTATACTAAAGGACTTAGACCCCGTTTACACTAATGCGTTGTCGTTTTAAAATGCATACGTTTTGCTACGGTTACACCATCCGTCCACACTACACCGGAGTTTTCAAGCCCCGAAAACGGAGCGTTTTGGAAATGCTGGAGAGGCCGTTTTCATTTTAAAACGCTGCTGCTCCGTCTCAGTGTTGATGTGGGAAAACTGAGACATCTGAAAACGGAGGCGTGGCTGTTGAGATTCGTTACTTGATTGGGTCTTTTGGGTCATTGCGTATCCTTCCCTTATTCGTCAAGCCACTATCACATGACTATAACGCCACCGGAAAACGGCAGACCAGCCTTCACTGTAAACAACAACATGGACAGAGAAATAGGAGCATTGTTTGCACTATTGTCCGTTTTAGGCGCCATTGTGCAGTTAAACTCTGCCTTTTTTACTATGTCAGGGTTCTGCCACTCCTGTCTAGTTAATTCCTGTTTTTTGTGGCAGAGTCCGGACACTAGCTCTGTCTAGTCATATGTGTTGTCATTGTCTCTGTATGAGCGCCAATTGTGGGCGCGCTCGGACCTTGAGCGCTCCCGCGTGATGCGGGCGCGCGGGGCCTGGGCGTGTTCGCGATTCCGCGTTTTTGTCCTTGTGATTTGTTTGTCTGCGGCGTGCGTTTCATTTCCCAGCGCCTTTAAGTCTAGTCGGGTTCTGTTTCGGGTGGCGCTGGGTTGAAACATGCACGCTGCGTGTGTGAGCGCACGGTAGGATGTTTTCATTTTATCGTGCGCTTGTGTCTCGCGTTCAGTCCTCTGTTGTTGTGTTTAGCACGTGGTGTGTGTGTTTACACACACACCGCGTGCTTGTGTCGTCATGTGAGCACACAGTTAATGAGTTCTCTCATTGGCTGTGTGTTCTAGTCTTTATGTGAGTGCGTGGCTTGTGTTGTCATGCACTC
This sequence comes from Danio albolineatus, assembly GCA_903798035.1. Taxonomy (NCBI): domain Eukaryota; kingdom Metazoa; phylum Chordata; class Actinopteri; order Cypriniformes; family Danionidae; genus Danio; species Danio albolineatus. The sequence continues at coordinate 496,671 of CAIGQQ010034334.1, forward strand.
TCCTGTCTATTGTCTAGCCCCACCCTCCTTGTTAACCCATTATTAGTTTATTATGTTCACCTGTTTGTTTGTTAATAATGTCTGCTTTAAATTCTCCTCATGTCTGCTGTCCTGTGCCAGTTCGTTGTTGTTTCATGCCGTTTCAAGTCCTGTTTCCAGTCCTGTTCCTAGTCCTGATCCCTGCCAGCCAGTCAAGTTTGTCTGTTTATTTGTTTTATTAATGTTTTCCCCCCTCGGGGTAGTTTGTTTTGCTGTTTTGTTTTATTTTTTATTAATAAATACCCATTTTGTTCCTGCACCTGAGTCCTCGCTCCTTTCCCTAACCCAACCGTGACATACTACAACAGCTGCATATATTCGCAAGAGGCAAGCTATTGTTCGAGCACTCACTAATCGATTGTGTTTCAAGCGGCGTAAGCCCTGTTTAGAACTCCTGTTTTGGGTTACACCAGGAAGAACCAGTGCCAAGCAAGACACATGCTTCCTGTTTATACTTGAACGTGCATGCCCAGAGTGCGCGAATGTTCATGTGATATACGTTTTTGGTGGAGTAGTGTGGACGGAGATATGTTCAGAGACGCTGGGTGAAACGCTAGTGTGGACGCGGATCGTTTTCATGCTAAAACACCGTTTTAAAACTAAAACGCACTAGTGTAAACGGGGCCTTAGTATGCATGCATAAAATGTCCTGGATGACCTATTATTGGCTACAAAGCCCAAGACAAGCAACAACGCCACTGGTTCTAGTCTTTATACCAAGCCAGCTGACGTTTCTGTGCGAAGATTCTCCCCGTGCTCATGTGGGTTTCCCCGGGTTCCCCGATTTCCTCCCACCATCCAAAAACATGCAACTTAAGTTAATTGACTAATCCAAATCGGCACCATAGGCATGCTCCTAGTAAGCAGTAATCGCTTGAGAGCAATCATTATCTGTTCATTAGCTACTACAGCAGGGGAGTTCTTGAGATCTACCTGAGCTCAAACTCTCCTCTTGCCTTGCAAACGGGAGAGAGCCCCGGGCTCGAGGATCTAATGAGCTCAGGGCTCTCTCCCGGGACGGCATGACAAACAAGCTTTATAATCAATCACCAGCTCAAATCAAATCAAAACTAACCGTATGATTTTGTTAGCTAACATAGCTAAAGTTTTGTGGTGAACAATTCATCTGTGCATGCCATTAAGAAAAAAATAATTGCCCTTGTAATGTTTAATTGCTATTCCTACTTTTAGATTACGTCTGTCTAAGCTAATGGCCGTGGCTAACACCAGTTAACCATGCCCCTCCAATTGTCAGTTTTGACAACAAATAGAAATGGTGAGGAGAGGGTGTCTGTTAGGTCGTAGTAAGTCCTCTAAAACCCATTTCCTGATCTTTCTGAATGAAGCGCCTACTTTACTACATCCAATCAGCTCGCAGTAGAAAAACAAGCCACGCCAACTTTTTTCTCATTTAATATTCCATTTCTCTAGGAACTACGTCACAACATGACAAAAAAAAAAAAAAACAGTCACAGCTTCCAGTTTATGTAGACTTTAAAGTCGTCATGTGAGTGATTAAAAACTACAGGATTTCCAAAATGACGCATTCGTAAGGGGTCATGTACTGAGATCTTAACATTTGCTTGAGCTTGAGATATATATGCTCTCAATAAATGCTGTTATTTAAGTAACAAGGATGTTTTCAGCTCTGAAACTTACAGGATATTATGATGCCCTATCATACTAAAATAATATCCTGTAAGTTTCAGAGGTGAAAACGTCCTTGTTACTTAAATAACAGCATTTATTGACAGCAGGCTGAGAAAATGGCAGATCCTGCAATGTATGCCTTGATATGTAGGTTGAACTCATTTCGATAGATCTATCTAAAGTCTGTTAGGATATTATCCTTCATTATTTTTATTTATTATTTTAAAATAAGTTATTATTTGTGCACATTTCAACACTCCTCATTAATACCGAGCTTACTGGAAGACGCTGTGGATTATGCATTTATTCTGATGAACAGAGACTGCTTATACCATTTATCAGCACAGTGAATAAATTAAAATTAGAATCATGACCGTCTTTGACTCATTTAAAATAGCTAACCATTTTAGGAGTTTACTTTTCTATGTGCAAATCGCAGCAGCCTTAACACATCCTAATGTTTACTGCCACCCTTCTGTGAGAGGAACAATACAATTATTTTATTAAATGAACACAATGGACCTTGTATTTCACCAGTGGCCTACACGTGATTTCAATGGTCTGAATAAATTGTAGGGACATTGACTTCACAGTCGTAAAACTACTATATTTTCACTTCAAACTCTTTGTGTGTTTACGTACGTGCACAATTAAGTGTGCAAAAATTAATTTTGAACGTGAGAGTGGTTTGTTTTCATGAGAGCTATCTACTGTACATTCAAAAAAATATGTTTGTTGTTTGTTCAAGCTACCTATTTAAAATAAGCTGAAACAGCCCAATTCTTGATTTTTTTTTTCTTAATTTAACTTTTCTTTAATTCTTAATTGTTTTATGTTCAATGCACTTACATTTGTAAAAAACGATTACAGTAAGCTAACTTAATCGATTTGTTTTGGGACAACATGATGTCACATCCCCGGCTCGTTCCTGCTCACCCAATCAGCATTCTCCTTCACAAACCACCTCCATCCAATCCCGTGAACTCTCACCAGCCTTTTAATGACTTGCACCTGGCACCAAAGGACACTATAAAGACCCACCTTCTACTCTCAGTCGTTGGCCGGTATTGAAGTCGGATGGTTGTCCTCATCTTCTCCTCTTCTTCCATTGATGTTCCTTATGAGTCTTCGAGTCCTTCATACTGATTAAGGAAAGTGATTATTCTTATCTGACGTTTACTAGAAGATCTGCTATCACTCGGATGAACTGTGTGTCTATATACTCACCTGCTGATGTTCCAACAAGCGAACTACATGTGAGATCGATAACATCTGATGTTGACACTTGCAGTACTGTTTAATGCTGCGTTCACACCAGATGCAGTAGAAGCGTCAAGCGCGAGTGATTTACATGTCAAATCAATGCAAAGGCACGAATAGACTTCCTGCGGTGCGATATGTGTGAATGGCGTGGCACGAATGGTGCAGCGCGAATGGAGCGTTTTGCGCGTTTGTCGCGCTCAATTCGCGAATCGCTTCAGTTCGAAAATCTGAACTTCAGCGGACATTCGAGCCACGTGAACCAATCAGGAGCTTGCTCTTGTGGGGGTGTGATTATGATGTAGCGCCTGTTGTTGTTGTCGCAGGGGAAAATCCTTCTGCCGACACCGACAACAGTTCATCAAACCAGGCTTGGCTCGGACAGTAGCACGGCTTAAAGCTTCTATCATCCAGGTTAAGTTTCTGGAGGAGTTTATGAACTCACAGAGCTCGGTGCACCTCTGAAATAATCTAGTGGACTCAGATAGAGCTCCAAACAAATCGACGTTGTTTTTCAGCCTTCATAAAGCACATAAACACAATTATTTTCTCTGTCAAATCCATGTTAGCCATTTAGCAATAAAGCTAGAGTCACCAGGCCATAGACAGAAGCCCTGCCCATCACGCCAATCTGCATCTGTTCTCAAGTGAATTTGACACACGAATGAAGCAGATTTGTACGCGCAAATGAAGCGAGTAAACTCAAATGTTCACGTGTGTATTTACGTCCAAATAGCGTGACTTCTCTGCGCTTGCCGTGTCTGGTGTAAACACAGCGTAAGAAGATCACCACAGCACTTATATCATCGCTCTGATTCTCCACTTTGATTAGTGACTGTTTTGAATAAAACTGTGAAAAGATAAACATCTCGGTCTTCCTTGTCTACCAGCGTGACACATGAAGGTATTGTATGGAACCCAGGATTTTCTAGTGTACACTCAAACTTATGTTTGCTGTTAGTTCAAACTATTTATTTAAAATGAGCTGAAACAACACAACTCTTGAAGATTTTTTGGGACAACTTAATTATTTTATGCTCAATCTACTTAAATTTGTAAAAACTAATAAGCTAACTTACGGTAATTCCTTTATGTTGTCCCAACACAAATCAGTTGTGTGGAACCTAGCCATTTTTACAGTGTAATAACATCCACTCAGCAGTCTGCTTTTTACAGGTGTTGTTTTGAAAAGAGACGCTCAACCAGAAAAAAAAAAACCTATTTAATGAACATTTTCCAAACAGAGCAAGAAAAGGAGAGACAATTAGTCTGAGAGAAATGGCTGGCTCAGACACAAGGACTGTAAGGTCACTTCAGGTAAATCAGGATACATTTTGACAAGAATTCCCCCTATTATTAGCAACAGTGTGGCTGTGTAATTCGGGAAAATGAAGCGAGACAGTCACAACAATTCCACAATTCTAATAAAACAGACAACAAAGCAGCAGCAGGAAGAGTAACATCAGACTAATAATGACAGCCCTGCTCAAAGACAGTCTGATGTTGGCGTCTGTGGTCCACATTACAGCCGGTGGACTGTAAAACACTGCCTTTCCCAAAATTTCTGTCCAAGGTCATGTGGCGTATGATACTAAACTACATACATGCAGATCTTTTCGATATCTCAGTCTGTTTAAAGGTGCAGGTTAAAAGTATCACCTACTGCACCTTTAACAGTTAACAAATGCTTTATTCTATTAGATTTACAGTTGTAGGGTAAGTTTCTAAAAAGAGAAATGTAGATGAAAATAATATAAAATTAACATATTAAAGGGCAACTTGGGGACAAAGTACACTTTATGACATTCTCATCACACTTCGGTACACTTTTGAAAGTGCACTTTGGAACGCTAAAGTTTATTAGTAATATAATTTAGTAGTTTATTATGAGTATTAAATGTTATTTATTACATTTTAAGTCATTGTTTTAAAAACAAGTTTTACACTAGTATGTTTTTGTTTTAAAATGCATAAGTTTTGCTATGGTTGTCTTCTGTCTACACTACCCTGGGGTTTTCGAGTGCCGATTCTAGAGCATTTTGAAAACGCTGAAGAAACCATTCATTTTAAAATGCTGCTGCTCCGTGTCAGTGTGGTTGGGGGAAAATGGAGACATCTGAAACTGTCTGTGTGGCTGCAGACAGTTAACCACCCCTAACACAATCTAAACATGTTACCTGAGAACAAGTAATAGATTCAAAAGATCAAAGTTGGGGAATATGTCATTAGATATAGACCACAAGATGAATTAATCACGTTTAACAAATACAGTGAAATATAATGTGATATTTGTTAAATGTGATACAAATATCACATTTAACAAATATAGGCCTGTTCACACGTGATCCCTTTCTAGAAAATTGCTGGTAATTTTCCGGGAAGGTCTGAATGTGTGAAATGGGTGATATTATACTGTTTTTAGGTTGCGTTGGAAAGTAACCAAAATGCAATGTCTGCCCAACATTGGACTGTGACGTCGCCCTGACATTGGATTCTGACGTCAACCCAATTTTTCTAAACAAAATGCAACGTTCCACGATGTTGGGATAAAATGTCAATCTGACGTCATGTCTGCGGAAGTCCTAAGAGGCCATGCATTCAATTATTTTTTCTCTCTTGTTATGTCGTGATCACGACTTAATTATCTCGTGATCTCGACATAACAACTAATTTCCCGTAATCTTGACATAACAAAAAGTTGTTTTCTCGTGATAACGACATAATTTTCTCGTGATCTCGACATAACAAAAAGTTGTTTTCTCGTGATAACGACTTATTTTTTGTTTTTATTTATTTATGTATTTATTATTGTTGTTGTTGTTATTATTATTATTATTATTATTATTATTATTATTATTAATAATAATAATATCTGGCCAATAATAATAATAATATTCCCTCAACTATTACCATTTTAAAGCAACTCTATATGGCGCAAAATAAGTTGCTGCATGTATGAGTTTAAATTATGAAGAATGATGAAAATCCTGCTTTTGCTTTAATCCTTTCCGCAAGTTATTTACAATTACTTTAAAATTGCGCCATATAGAGTTGCTTTAAAATGGTATCAGCTGAGGGAATATTATTGTAAATAATGGTATATAATCATATACATGAATATAATCATGAATGCACATTAATCACGCGCGTTTGCGCTCATAATATTATGGCTGTTCTGAACGCATTTAACATGTTACATGAATGCACTTCTGCAGCTAGACTATTCTCTCCCTGGCCAGACATTGGCCAGATATTATTATTATTATTATTATTATTATTATTATTATTATTATTATTATTAATAACAACAATAATAACAATAATAAATACATGAATAAATAAAAACAAAAAATAAGTCTTGATCGCGACATAACTTTTTGTTATGTCGAGATCAAGAGATAATTAAGTCACGACATAACAAGAGAGAAAAAATAATTTAATGCATGGCCTCTTAGGACTTCCGTATGTTAACACCCTGTGACATTTATATAAACATTACAATAAACATTTTCATCTATAATCTGATTTCCTCCTACTACATATTAGGCACATCAAGGGCTGTTATCAAGAAAAACATGTTACTGAAATGAAATGAGTTTTCGATTAACTCTTTTGAGATATGACTGAGCAATAAAGCAATAAAGTCCCCCTGTTGAAGAGGGAGGCGTAATGAATCTACAGCAGTGGTCAATCAAAGATCCATAGGCTTTATCTCACAGTTAGGTGAGATTGCACAACAGAAATGCCATTCATTGTCATACATGCAGTCTTGCTTTACCATCCCCAATATCCATGTTTAAATCTAAGAGCCATGAAAGAAGTGGGTGACAGCATGTAAGTTATGGGGCTCAGACCTTTAAAAGCCATCACCCACCTATGAACCTCTCTCCCACACTTCTAATCCTTTAATCTTTTCATTTTATGGTACACGATGGGAAAACTTGCCCCATTTGTGGTCACCGAGATGTGCAGAAGCAAGTAAACAATACCAGAGCCAGCACACGCAAACAGAGCAGGTCATCACAATGGGGACTCTTAGGTTATTCATTAAACACCAGGTGAATTTGAGCATTTCTGCATGGTTTGTCATGGGCGTTTAACGATGGGTGTGTTAGCTTTAGCTTGTAGTGATAGAGATCTCAGGGAGGACTGGCCTTTTTTTGAAGACAGGATCAGAGAGAGGGACACAGCAGGCCCCGAATGGAGGCATTAAGATCTATTACAACGGTCCTGACCTCATAGGCAAAGCATGGAATCTGTGTTATTGCACACTGGTGATCACACGCAAGCTGTCACTGCCGGCAGGCTGAAGGTCAAACACACTCACATTAAAAACAAAAGAGTTCTTCGCACTTCAGTGTTTACAGTTTACAACATCCTTCAGAGAACGAAGGAAAGATGGCAGCTTTATGAAGTAGATTTTAAGGTTTATTTATTATTTAAAGGGATGGTTCACCCACACTCAAATAATAATTTTTGCTGTTACTTCAAACTACTTATTTACAATTACTTGAAACAAGCAATTCTTGCATTGTTTTCCGGACAACCTAATTGTTCTATGTTGAATCCACTTGAATTTACAAAAACTATTAAGTTAACTAATGCCGAGTTCAGACTGTATGATTATAGCCCTGATTTTGACTCGCTGACAGGTTTTGAGAAATCGCCGACAAATGCCTGAAATCACAGGCAAATCGGTGCTCGTGCACGCGAGTGACAATCACACAATATGAACTATCAAAGACACGATCTGAGAGAATCGCCGATGAGTCGCAGATGCCCGGGAGATATTTGGTGTGCTGAATATCTGGAGCTGTCGGCAATTCAAATCATGCTGTGTGAAATGTGTTTTGACTGAAAGTAACATTGGCGATCGCCTACAGCCAATGAGAGAGCAGCATTCACTAGTGTGGGTACCTGCAGGCCAGCGGGAGGTTGAGGGAGAAGTTAAAAGCGCTCATTTTCAGTTTATTCCGATCCAAGAAATGGAGGGAAAATTTGTGTAAATTTGGCAGGAGCCCCCGTGTCTGTTTGACGTGTCATGTGAACAATATCACAACCCAACCCGGTCAAAAAATAAAAAAGTTGAGGAGAAATTTCTAATTCCCTTCAAAGCCAGGTGAGCAAATATGTACATTTTCTACCTCATTAAAGGCTGCAGACATCACACATCTGATCGGGGCTTTTCTCTCAATATTAAGTAGCCTAAACTAAGTTCAGTCTTGCATCCTTTTTTCAGACTTTGCAAGTATAATATGGAAAACAAACTCCAGAGGACACATCGGGTAAACCTTCAAAGGGAGCAGTGTAGGCTACTTTATAATGTCATTCGCATCATCCTGGTTACGGTCCCACATAGCAAACGGACTTGGCCCAAATGTGGGCTCATTATGGCACTGCTGGCGTGTTGCCGGTACTGGCATGCATAATGTCAGCCGAATGTGGGCCATGCATGGCAATGATGGCACTGCATGCATGCATGATTGCAAACTACATTTGGGCCAGTTGTGGATGGGAGGTGTGTGGCCCAGATCAGTGTAGCGATTGTTCACATTGTTTAGGCAACATTAGTTTGGGTTATGGCTAAATTTTTGGGGTTTCTGGTTAAAGTATAAACTTATAGCTGAGAATTGGTACCAATAACAAACCTGATTTGGCCCAGTTCAGGGCCCGTTAAAGGTGTTAAATTGATTGAGATTCAGGCCGGTTATGGCCCAAGTGTGGCCCTTGTCTTTAATCCAGTTATGGGCTACTTCATGACCATCATTCTTTGGGGTACTTGAGCGGAAGGAAAACTTTGTGTGCCCCGGAGCTGGGTCAAATAACATTTGCTATATGGATAGCTGAGAATCGGTACCAATAATAAACCTGTTTTGGCCCAATTCAGGGCCAGTTAAGGGTGATAGATTGCCTGAGATTTAGGCCAGTTATGACCCATGTGTGGCCCTTGTCTTTAATCCAGTTATGGGCCACTTCAGGACCGTCATTCCTTGTGGTACTTATGCCAAGGGAAAAGTTATTGTGTGGCCCGGAGCTGGGCCAGAAAACATTTGCTGTATGGTTGGTTTCACTATCTTAACAATGAAATTATCTAAACACAGTCTAAACACATTACCTGAGAACAAGTAATAGATTCAAAAGACCAAAGTTCGGGAATATTTCGTTTTATATATATATATATATATATATATATAGACAAGGTGAATTAAATATCACGTTTAACAAATATAGTGAGATTAGATCCAGCGGTAGATCCCTGATGAACCGTTAGACATGCACAGCTCTCACCTGGGGTTCTGTGCTCAAAGCACCCGCTGACTGCCTGGAGCTCAAACATGTGCATATGCTGCAGCGTATGCCAGAGAGTGTGTGGTCATGTGATGTGTGTTTTCAGCGGTGTAGTGTGGACCGAGAGCTGTTCATGATGCCGTTTTAAAACTGAAAAGCATTCGTGTAAATGGGGCCTTAAAAAATTTGTGTTGGAACAACATGTAATGTGTGGAACCCTACAATATTTACAGTGCAAAATTGAAAATGTACTCATTGTTTACTCTTTCTCAAGTGATTCCAATTTTTATGAGATTCTTTCTTTTGTGGAACACAAAAGAAGAGTTTTTAGAGGGAAAGCAAATACTTTGGAAGTCATTGGTTTGAGAATTACAGCGTTTTTCAAAATATCTGCTTTTGTATTCAACAGAAGAAGAAAAAGCTCAAACATAAAGTGTGAACATAAAGTGGATAATATGTAGTGACTTGTAGAACCATGATGCAACATATTTAAACATATAATCCTAAATATAAACACAACACTGGATGTAAGAGCATTTTTTAAGCCTAAACATTACTAATATACATATACAGTGACATACTTTTAACAGTGACATACTATTAAAAGTCAACTATACACATAGTACTGTACTTTATGTAAAACCACATTTTGTGCAGGATCGTCACGGTGGCGCAGTGGGTAGCATGATCGCCTCAGAGCAAGAAGGTCGCTGGTTTGAGCATCGGCTGGGTCAGTTGGCATTTCTGGGTGGAGTGTGCATGTTCTCCCATGTTTGTGTGGGTTTCCTCCGGGTGCTTCGGTTAGGTTGGGGTTAAGGATTAGGTAGGTTAGGGTGATATCACAGCTTCATATCACACCGCTCCACATTAAAATTTACACTGGTAGTGAAATCTGATGGGTAGCATGTTGTGTCATAAAAATATGCTACCTACTTTTTTAATGGGAGGATGGACAATCTGACAAGGTAGGACAAATTCACAGAACACCGGAACATGCCAAGCCAACAGCAAACAACTACTGTAGCACCAACAAAACCCAACTGTGTTGTCATCTCTGGTTGGGTCACATCTGGACCAAAAAGCTGGGCGTGAACACACCGAATGGATGAAAGCCAACTGAAATTAACCACTCCGCAAAGGGTTAGTAGTCTGTTTTATCATTCTGTAAAGGAAAACCGAACGTCCGATGTGCACAGACAAAGAGTAAGCAAAGCAGCATTTAGTACCATTATCACAGTAAACACATCACAGAGGAACTATTTGGTCTACATACTGTAATGCACACAGCAGATAGGACACAGCAGTGCAAGGGCTTGAAACTGATGAAGAGCAAAATGTACTGACAACCATTTCAGGCAATTGATATGCCAAGGCAGATGAGGTTCTTTCCACAAAAGCTGCATGCTCATTGTACATGGCACCCAAGCCTTTCCCAGATACATCTGTTGTCACAACAGCATGCATATACACTTGTTCTCCGGCCTGTAAATAGACATTGGGCAACTGGGGCCTGCAGATGCCATATTCCCCAGGAGTCTTCAAAATACAGTAACTTCAGTTGGGCTGCAGTTTTCCCACTGAATATTTTCGAGCAGGAAAGCATTGAATGAAAAGCAATTTTTAGCTTTAGCATTATAGCATATAATGTTTTAACTGTTTTATAAAAGCTTTGTGGTTTCTAATGATGCCTTTAACCACAATTGAATCACATTACAACAATGCCTCTCAAATTTTGTACCTTTGAAATGTATCTCAAAAAGGTTGCTGGTTCGATTCCCAGCTTGGTCAGTTGGCATTTCTGGGTGGAGTTTGCATGTTCTCTCCTGAGTGCTCCGGTTTCCCCCACAAGTCCAAACACATGCAGTACAGGTGAATTGGGTAGGCTAAATTGTCCGTAGTGTATGAGTGTGAATGAGTGTGTATGAATGTTTACCAAAAATGGGTTGCAGCTGCAAGGGCATCCGCTGTGTAAAACATATGCTGGATAAGTTGGCGGTTCATTCCGCTGTGGCGACCCCAGATTAATAAAGGGACTAAGCCGAAAAGAAAATTAATGAATGAAAAAAGAATGAAAAAAGAACAACTAACAAAGAACCAATTTACATTAAAAAAGCACATGATCTATGCACACCCTACATTTCTCTAAGGCGTACTAGCACCTCACACCCAGTCTGCTTCACCAGAAGTGATGTCATCCTCAAGTCTTCCGTCAGGAAATGCGAATCTGTCGATTGTAATCCCCTTTCCTCTCCCCCTTCCTCGAGGGCATGAGATGAGTGACCATTTTAACAGGCACCGCAGGAAGCCCATTGTTCTGCCTGCTTCACACACTTAAACCAAATAACCCTAGCAACCAAAGTATTGATGTCAGCTAGCCAAGGTTAGCCAAGAAAAACACACCCAACCCAGATCCCCTCCGAGCCTGCCAAACACACCTTTGTTTACGCATCATTTATCCATTCAGTGGGCTTCCAGTCTGAAAGGAACTGGATATCTCCTTTTACACTTCAGCGTTACAGATCAGTGCGGTCGCTGAAAAGCACACGTCGCAATTTGATATCATTCTGCTGACTGAGGAAAAGGTGCTGGATGTGCGCGACCTTTGACCCTTTCATTGAAATTCATTATTAGTGTCAAGTCTATAGAGAAGGCAGTTTTTAAAAGGAACATTAAAGGGTCACGAAACACCAAAACACATTTTTTGAGCTGTTGACAGTCATATATGTGTCCCACGGTGCTGTAAACACTATGAGGACACATATATTTCGCTAAAGAGTGAACATTGGTTGTTTTTGCGTTATTTTGAGCAAATTCGTTCTTCCGGTTTGAAACGATTTTTTGAAGCTGCGTCACGCCAATGAGATCCTTGCGTGTATTCTAGAGTGGAGAGTGGACGTCTGTACCTGCGAGTGCGTCGTGACATCTCTGAGTGTGCAGCATTAATTCATAAGAAAAACTTGGTTCAAACCAATCAGCGCGCTCTATTGTGTATGCTGTGCAGCTTCATTAATATGCATGATAGCTTCGAAGATTGTTTGTACCTGTTGCAGTGTCCAGACGGCAGAGAGACGCCACGTTGTGTTGTCAAAACAAGTGGAAGAAGAATTGTTTGGAGACACAGGTCGCCAGTGTTGTGTTTATGTGCTGCAACTAAGGTTTTGTTTACATTTCCCGGCTATGAGAGCCCAAAAGGACTCACGCGACACCAGCAGAAATCCGTTTGTAAGGAACTTTTTTTTCACCCGAGAGCTTTTCGCATCTGGAAATGGTAAAATCGGGATTTGCCACTCGTCTCCTTTTAAAACAGATGCTGTTCCAGTTTATGTTGATTGTCCTGTCTCTACAGATTTGGTAAGCGATCAGTGCTCTTTGTTTGTTTATTCAGATGGCAAAGTTCGGATCTTTAGCAGGACTCTTTCAGTGTTTAAAGACGAACCTTAGTCAAAATGATTAAAACTGTTATTGAGTGTACAGTACGTTAATATCAGTACAATATTATAGACTGAAAGACCCGCTGTAAATGCTGCTCTCCAAGTGTAAACATGTAAACACCTCAGTCAAACAATGTCGTGTAGAATTTTTGCTGCAATATGTGACAGGATAGTCTACAGAGTGCATCTTAGTTGCCGAGAAATGTGGAGGGTTTTTTATTTCTCCCTTACGCCGCGCAGTATCAAACACTCCATTAAAACCGCTCTCTTAGCAGTTTCTCACATCTCGTTTGTCACGGGACATGCAGAAAATGTTCCTGGATAAAAGTAAAAGTGCCAAACTGCCATTAAAGTCAACAAATTAAGAATTTGGCAAATAATTTGATTACTGATGTCCATGTAAATACAGTCACTGTCTTTCTTCCCTGCGTCTGTGTTTGCTTTGCCTGTTTGAAAATCAGCGCATGCCCAAATGAAAACTCCCATTTTTATGCAAAACCTTCCCTCTTTCTCTTCCCCTGACACTCCCACCTAAACCAAGCAGGACACACCCACTTTTCTGAGCTTTTCCAAACTAGAGGTGTGAAAACACCACGCTGAGACAGGGGGGTTTCATGGCCCATTAAACATTACATTGTGTTGCACTAAATACAGGTTTTATTGTATTTTATTTAATTCTTTCATTCAACAATAAATTAACATATCGACATTGACGTATGTATATCTTTATTAAAACATTAAACATTAAAATACCCAATTAAGCATATTATTTTACACACAGGGGTTGGACAATGAAACCGAAACACTGGCTAATTTAGTGTTGGAGGTTTCATGACTAAATTTGACAAGCCTAGTGGCCAATCTTCATTGATTGCACATTCCACCAGTAAAGCCGCCGTCACACTGCACTTTTCACCCCATAGACTTCCATTCATACGCAAACAAATGCAACAAACCGGAAATGCAAGCTTGTGCAACAAGTTTTGCAGTTGGCTGCATTGCAAAGTTCAAGCATGGTGAACTCTGACCTGCAAAATCACATCACATGACTGCATGAGACCAATCAAAGATTAAAACATGACTTTTCTTGACAGAAATGGAGCAGTCGCTTGCTTTTTTTAATGTCCAATCATGTTGTTTAATCCCGCCCCTTTTCACAGCACTGTATGACAGAATTTAGCATGCTCAAACTCCAGTGTGACCACGGCATAAGAGCCATACCTGTCAACCCTCCCGTATTTCCCGGGGTTCTCCCGTATTTTACAGTTCTATCCCGCTATTATCCCGTAAAGGTATTTTTTCCGTATTTCTCTCGTATTTTCAGTCGTTCTCCGACGGGTGTCAATAAACATTAAAGAGCCAATCCTACCTATTCACAACCCATACCGCCGAACCACCAGGGGCGCCCCTTGCTCTTAAATGTGAATCTGTTCTGTGCTTTGTTTCATTTAGGCATGAAACACTCTGAAATAAACATAAAAACGGCGGGATTCCCTTTCCTTTTCATTACAGGTGCCGTCGCTCCTCCTATACAATCCTCAAAACATATAGAAGTGCGTCACTGTAAGCTGACGCCTCCATAGTGATAAATAGAAGCTGTTTCCCAAACGGATTCTGTACACTAGATTTGAAGCATAGCGAAAGTGGATACTGGGTTTTGGGTGCGTTTGAACAGACATATACACATAATCAATAATAATAACATCTAAAGATGGCGATCTTGATGGGTTTTTTTTTTTCAAACACAACTAATTTTGTCCTAAATGAGCATAAAAAGTTAGGAAAGCAAATTAAATGCTGTCATTTTAATGATAAATGTAAATTTCTGTTATGTATAACAGAGACACCTCTGTTATTTAATGTAATCTAACAAATAATCTAAATAAAAGCGATGCATTCAACTTGGGGGTGGGGGGGGGGATGGGTGAAGAGAGATCCCTTATTTTTACATCCCAATGTTGACAGGTATGATAAGAGCAGAGTGTAAAGGTTTAATTAGCAGAGTAATAGCACAATTTTGCTTAAAAATTTGCAATGTGGGGCAACACGGTTGAACAGTGGGTAGCATGGTCGCCTTACAGCAAGAAGGTTGCTGGTCTGAGCCCCGGCTGTGTCAGTTGGCATTTCTGTATGGGGTTTGCATGTTCTCCTTGTGTTGGCATGGGTTTCCTCCAGGTATTTCGGTTTCCCCCACAGTCCGAAGACATACGCTATAGGTGAACTGAATAAGGTAAATAGGCCTTAGTGTATGTGTGGGTGCGAATGGAGAGTATATGGATATTTTCCAGCCATGGGTTGTGGCCAGAAGGGCATCCGCTTTGTAAAAAACACATGCTGGATAAGTTGGCAATTCATTCCGCTGTGGCAACCCCTGATTAATAAAGGGACTTAGTCGAAAAGAAAATGAATGAATGAAAATTGCAATGCACACATTATGTGTGACATATCAGAGTATAAAAGAAGACAAATTGTCATAGCGTGTCTCACTGGAGGATCTGTGGCCAGGACAGCAAGTCTTTAGGAAGCATCAAAAGCCATAGTATCCAGGTTAATGTCAGCAAACCACCAAGAGGGATGAGCGACATCCAACAGGAGTAACTGGATGCAAGAGGAAGCTGTCTAACAAAGGAAACACATTGTATGATAAAACCACAGCTGCTCATCTCACGGCAAAATTAAATGTGCTCCTCAACTCTCCTGTTTTCACCAAAACTGTGCGTCTGGGACTCCACAAGGTCAATATACATGGCCAGTTACGCTGTAGAGAAGCCCCAAAGAAGCATACAACCCAGACTGTTGCTTGCTCAGAGTGAAGCATGGGGTGGATCCATGTTAGCCCCCCTTTGATTTTTTTTTTCGTTCTTTTTTAAATATTTTCCAAATGATGCTGAACAGAGCAAGGACATTTTCACAGTATGTCTGATAATATTTTTTTCTTCTGGATAAAGTCTTATTTGTTTAATTTTGGCTAAAATGAAAGCTTATAATTTTTAAGAACCGTTTTAAGGTCAAAATTATTAACCTTTTTAAGCTTTTTTTTCTCGATAGTCTACAGAACAAACCATCATTATACAATAACTTGCCTAATTACCCTAACCTGTCTAGTTAACCTAATTAACCTAGTTAAGCCTTTAAATGTCACTTTAAGCTGTATAGAAGTGTCTTGAAAAATATCTAGTAAAATAATTTTTACTGTCATCATGACAAAGATAAAATAAATCAGTGATCAGAAATTAGTTATTAAAAATATTGTGTTAAGAAATGTGTTGAGAAAATCTCTGTTAAACAGAAATTGGGGAAAAGTAAATGGGGGGTTGCTAATAATTCAGGGTGGCTAATAATTCTGACTTCAATTGTGTGTGTATATATATATATATATATATATATATATATGGTGTGAGTAATTTTTGGTTGGACTGCATTTGTGTTCTCTCCAGCTGCTCAGGCTTTCTCACTACAGGGATTTTTTTCCCTCTTATAGACAAGAGGATCTTTTGTATCCTATGAGACTCTGTCTGTAATAGAGTCTATTCATTTTCCTGCTCTTCTCTCTGGAACTCCTACATACTGGTCATTCTTGCATACATGCAGACATCAGATGCATACTAAACAAGTCAACCGCTGGATGAAACGTCAGAAATAAACTCTTAAAGGTCCAGCAGAAACTTAAATTTATTTATGCTTTACCTCAAAATGCTAAAGGGAACCCTGGATACTAAGATTTGTATGTCTTAATATAATCGGTAACACTTTATTTTGATGGTCCATTTGAGTATTAGACTGTCTACTTAATATCTGTTGATACTGACGTTTAACAGATACTTAACTGACTATAAGAAACTTTGCAAGTACGTGTCAGCTTACACTAAACCTACCCCTAACCCCAACCCTAACAGTCTACTTATAATAAGAATGAGAATTAGTTGCAATGTAACTTAAATTCAACAAACGGACCATCAATTCTAGCAGAAATAAACCAAATAAGACTTTCTCCAGAAGAAAAAATATAATATGAAAAACTGTGAAAACATTCCATGCTCTTCAAAACATCATTTGGTAATTATTTGAAAAAATAAAAGGAGGGCGAATTATTTTGAGTTCAACTGTAAACCATGTATAGTATCGATAAGTCATGTTAAAATAGATGAAGACTGTTTCTGGCTCATTGAGTGCATCCATTGGACGTCACACACTGTACACCAAAAATACTGGCAGCGCTATAGTCTTAATACTTTTTTGACTTTTTATAAGTACATATGAAATCAAAATTTTGAATTTAAAATTTCACATTTTAAAAGTAAAATATCTAACAACATAAATGCTAAATTATTACCATTAGGCAATTTTTGAAGCCAAAACCACTCAAATAAAAATATAGCATTTAAAATATATGGCAAAAATATTTTGTTTAATCCTGAAATAAAATTGCCAAACAACTATTTAAAGAGGTTAAAAATAACATTTCATGACTTTAAATTAATTAATATTAAATATAAAATATTATCATTAAATAAAAAATAAAAAAGATTAAATGATAAAAATTATTTATATACAAGTATATATACAAATATATATATATATACACTGCACACCAAAAATAATGGCAGCCCTATAGTCTAAATACATTTTTGACTTTTTATAAATACATATGAAATCAAAATTTATTCTTCATTTATTTATTTATATAGCGCACATTGAACAATTAGTCCATGCAAGTTAATCCTTTGGGGAAAAAAGTTGCTTCTGCGTTTGGAGTGACGGTTCTTCTCTGATGATATCAGTTTGAAGACTTCAGCCACAATATTGTTAACCAGGCCCCTCTTTCCATTAGTTTGCTATTAGGGAATGACACAAAGAGAAAACCATAGCACCAACTCGATATTCTGTTTCACTTAGAAGTACATCAACTGTAGTACTATGGCAAGCCGTTTTAACATTTAATCTATAACACGTACTAGTATCTATTTTTATGTTACTAGTGCTTATTTTTTAGATACTAGTATCTTTTCCATTAAGTACTAGTACTTATTCATTAGATACTAGTGCTTATTCATTAGATACTAGTGCCTATTCTTTAGATACTAGTGCTTTTTTTTTAGCTACTAGTGTCTTTTGTAAAGTTACTAGTACTTATTCATTAGGCACTAGTTCTTATTTATTAGATACTAGTATCTATTCTAATAGTGACTATCATTAAATTTTACTCTTCTTGTATGGTAAAAATAGAACTAGTTCTTATTTTTTAGTTACTAGTAACATTTCAGACCAGAGATATCCTGAACTTAATAGATACTAGTAGCCTACCTTTTTAATTAGCATTTATGCCTATTATCGTATGTTGAATATTAATGAACCATGAACATATAGGGAAGAGCTTAACAGGAAACGGAAAGAAGAAGCGAAAGGCAGAATGTGCAAATGGCAGAATACTTGAGCAAATATGCAGAAAAAGCAACTTTATTGAAAGATCGATAAAACAGGCGATGATAGCGATTCTTCAGTGCTAAATTTGAGAAGAATTGAGAGACGGTAATCTTCGGAATCGTTGAAAGTTCTTCTCAGCAGCGTTTCGGATCTCAGAGCTTTCATCAGACATTCGCTCAGGGAGAGCAGAGATGAAGCTTTCAGTCTCTCGAATTCGCGCTTTTATTTAGCCTATAATATGTACAATAATCATTTACGATGCTGTATCTTGTACCATACACAGATGCTACAAGTTTAGCTAGTATAGCTCGATAAAGTTGGTTTTAGGTTTGATATTCGCCGGACATTCTCGCACGCAATTCAAGGGATCATCTGCGAATTACATCAACAGAACCAAAACGCAAACCAAGTAACGCAAATTAGAAAAAGTATTTCTAGAAGATTCCAGTAAATGGAGGCCAGGCTGATTTACTACAGTTAGCAAGGCTATACTCTAACTATACGGTACTTACAAAGCAGAAAAAGGCAATATCTCGTCATAAGCATACAGTGCCCACCAGCACCTAAATGTAATTATTTCACATTTCCCCCTTCATTTATGAATATTTTATAAATTCATTTATAATTTCCCCTTCAAAATAATATTTACAGTATTTCGCCTAGATGTAAGCTACTCTTTTTAAAGTGCTCACATTCCTGGGGACAAAACTGACTTACTACAAGAGAGATTTTGCCCATATTTCCATATGGAAAATGTTTACACAAATTCAACCAACTGCAATTTCCCTCAACTGTAAAGATCCCCAAAAAACAGACTGCCTTAGTTTACTCATATTTCCATTCATATTTGTATAGTACATTCTTATTTTAAGGGCGACACAGTGGCACAGTAGGTAGTGCTGTCGCCTCACAGCAAGAAGGTTGCTGGTTCGAGCCTCGGCTGGGTCAGTTGGCATTTCTGTGTGGAGTTTGCTTGTTCTTCCTGGGTTCGCGTGGGTTTCCTCCGGGTGCTCCGGTTTCCCCCACAGTCCAAAAGATATGCGGTACAAGTGAATTGGGTAGGCTAAATTGTCTAAATTGTTAGGCTAAATTGTTTCCCAGTGATGGGTTGCAGCTGGAAGGGCATCCGCTGCGTAAAACAAATGCTGGATAAGTTGGCAGTTTACTCCGCTGTGGCGACCCCAAATTAATCAAGGGACTAAGCCGAAAAGAAAATGAATGAATGAATAATAGGCTATAATCACCTTCTTCATCATCATTAATATTAATATTAAAGTGGGATTTTTTTCATTTCCTAATAAATAATAAATATAAAATTTCATTTTTTAATAAATAGCCTCATTTATTTATTTATGATTTATATATGATATTACAATTTGTGTTAGCTTTTGTAAGTTATGTTTTAATTATTATCTGTATTTTGTCCTGTCTCTGTAATTCTGTTGTACTGTAGAAGCTCTGTCACGAAAATAAATTCCTCGTATGTGTGAACACACCTGGCAATAAAGCTCTTTCTGATTCTGCTTCTGATTTAAAGAAGAATGTGGAATGTTCTTA
>CAIGQQ010034334.1:526585-546070 GCA_903798035.1 Danio albolineatus
TTATTATTATTATTATTATTATTATTATTATTATTATTATTATTATTTGTATTATTTGTCCTCTTCCTGATTTCCCAACTTCCCCTCACCGCCTTACTATAATCATTAATATTATTACTTCTACTTATATTACCATTATTATTATTATTGTTCTGATTTGTCCACCTGTTATCTCCTCATTATCATTATTATAAGTATTTATACCACTTTACAAGTCAACTAGAGTTAATCAGTTTAAAGAGTTTTACCATTTTTCAAGAGTTCATACTGCTCATAATACTTGATAGTGACCTGCTGTCGCAGGAGAGAACCCTGAGCTCGGAGATACTTGACCCTAGGGCTCCCGTCTGGTCATTTATCATAGAAGAGGGTCCAAGATCAGGTCTGGAGAGCTCCCCTTGGTATAGGAGGAAGAAAATAGATATGGGGTGGATTTGGAGATTCTTCAAAAAACAAAGGCAGGTAAGAAAAGTAGATTATTTTTGTAGGCTTGAATTCGTCTGATTGGTTTATCATTGATCGTTGATGTGAGACCAGTCTTGTTTAATCATAGCATGCTATCCTCTCGAAATTAGTTTGTCAAACTTCACTTAAATCCACTTGACCAATTTCAGGGTCTCTGGGAGAATTTTTAGCTTAAATACACAAATTAACTGAATAATTAACTGAGCATAATTAACTGAATCAGATTAGACCATTAGCATCTCACTCAAAAAAAAAAGTTTTGATATATTGTGCTATTTAAAGCTTAACTCGTCTGTTTTTACATGTATAAGACAAACAGAAAATGAAAAGTTGGTAAGTTCTGGGCTGATATGGCTGAGAAACATATTCTCATCCCAGTGTTAAAATCAAAAAGTTTTACCATGGCTGCAGCAGGCGCAATGATATTACGCAGCACCTGAAAACAGTCCCCAGCAAGGTCACTAACTTACATATCATTCCGCTTGTTGCAATAAATGACTGCTTTTAAACCAGGTACAACCTTAAGGCAACCTTTAAAAATCATATTCATCACTGCTGGCAGCCATGATGTGTGGCATTCTACTATAAACAAATGATCCTTACTTAAAGACGTCAGGCTACTTTAGCTTACAGCCTGTTTTAAAAACCAATTCAGCATTAGGAATGACAGCACTACTTACAGAGCATTCTTTCTGTTGTTCAGTAATGCGTTCCACCATGCTTCAAAGCTCAAATCAAAGAAGATACCATGTGACTACGTCCTCCCTCCCATTGCTTCATCACCATCCCTCCCCTGCACTCAAAGCAAAAATGTAATATCTCAGTCAGCACGACAAAAAACAGCACTTACGCAGACATACAGTAGACAGACGCTCTACAGTCGGGCCGGTAAATTACCTTACTGCCCTAGGTTAACGAGACCTTTAATGGAAGGGTTACCGACATCTCCTCCTCCCCCTCTTTTCATTTGTATGCAGTCTGGGAGTAACTGTGTCTTTCTATTGTCTAGAAGGGTCTTCACTGTCATTTGATTCAGTGTCTCCAGAGAGCAGCGTTTCTGTCTGCTGCGTCAGCACTCCATGCTCATGTTACCTTCATTAGACACAAGGCCTTTATTCGGAAAGTCGACGACTGCTTTGATCAGAATCAGAATCATGAGCTTTATTGCATGGCTTGTTTACACATAAGAGAAATGAAAGAAGCTTCCATAGTAAAATAGAATGGCAGTGGCCGGACAAGACACAGATAATATAGGATATTAAAAAAATAAACTAAGTAAATAGAGACTAATATTTAATAAAAGAGAATTATACATACTGACAAATGTATGTACAGGTACAGGGGTAGGGCAATGTTTAAGAATGTTAAAAGGGCCTCCTTTTGTGGCCAATACAGCATTATTTTGTCTTGGGAATGACAGATAAAAGTCCTTAACATTGCCAAGAGGGATTACGAACCATTTTTCTTGCAAAATAGTGGCCAGGTCATTACATCATTACATCATTAAGACTCGATCGTCTTAAACAACCCGAAGTGACTCAATAATATTTAGGCCGGGTGACTGTGCAGGCCATGGGAGATGTTCAACTTCACTTTCATGTTCATCAAACCACCCTGTCACCAATCTTGCTGTGTGTATTGGTGCATTATCTTCCTGATAATTATCTTCCCTCAGGATACAATGTTTCAACCATTGGGTGCACATGGTCATCCAGATTGGCACCAGGGCACCCGGAGAAAACCCACACAACCACTGGGAGAACTTATAAACTGCACACAGAAATGCCAACTGACCCAGCTCGAACCGGCGATCTTCTTGCTACCCCTGATAATGCTACCCACTGTGCCATATTTATTTATTTATTTATTTATTTATGATCGTGTTTGAACTTGGGCAAGTTCTTGGAGATTTCAAATTTCACTTTTCTCTAACAATTTGAGGCAGAGAATATGTATCCTAAGTTCCATCGTTCTATATCATTTCTATTATTTTTTAGTAAAGTAGAATTTACAATGTTTTTTATCCATAAAATTATGCAAATAACCTCTTCTAACGAGAATGTTTTTAATCTCTGAATTTCGTGATACTGTATACATCACCACCAATTAAAAAAGTCAACCGGTGCAACTGATGGAGTCATGTGGTGCAACATGCAGAAACATGCAAGAAAAAAAGGTACCACTGAAATTTATAATAGAATGATACAATACTAACATAAAGAAGACCCCAAAAAACTGTCAAGTTTGTAGCGCTGCCACATTAGAGTAGACGCTTGCTGTAAAATTAATATGTGAATATGCCATGCAGTTAAGCATACTCGCACTCAGTTATTGTATCCCCAGTTATATCAGTGAGTAATGGACTTTTATTTTGTTCTTTATTTTAAAGTGATGAGGTGAGGTGGATGTGTCTTTGTTCTATTTCCTGTATTAACTATTTCCGTTTTCTATATATACACACATTTACATATCATTCATACCATGAGGGGGAGATAGAGGGCACATTGACACTGCTCAGCGGAACTTCTGAAGAAGCCTTTTAAAAAGAAGAAATAAATAAAACACATGATTCTTTTTTACATTTATTAAAATTACAGAACTATAATTGCCTAACAGCACCATATATAATGAAAAATAACACACTGCACGACTGAATTTCTTCACCCTATTTAAAGGTCAAAGCAGCAGAACTTTGGATTGAATCTTAAATTTAAGTTGCAATATTCATTTGTGCTCTCTGATTTTAATCAGTTTCCAGGTTTTTGTAAAGGAACAACAGAAAGTTGATTTTTTTTCCCCTTTAGCTGATTACTTTTACGAAAACTCCAGATTATACTTTGTTTATGTTCAGTCATGATGACCACAACTCTGCTCTCGAGTTTTACAACCCGCGCTGGGTGTGTGTGGTGTCTGTATCACTGTAATTATCTATCAGCGGAGATACAGCGGAAGAATATTATAGTTCCCATTCGTGTTCCTATTTAAGTAAATATTTATGTAATATGCGACGCTATAATTATTTAGATATTTCAAAGTCTTTGATCACTCAGTAAGAAAACCCCCCAGAAATGATGGATACTTTTACTTAAGGATCGATCCTTTTGATACATTCCCAGTATCGAAAATATCGATACTTCAGGATTGATCCACCCATCCCTAGCTGTCTGCCTAAGCTACCTTTTTCGGTTGCTGGAGACAACAGTTATCATGGAGTTTCTCTCTTTGGACTCATTGGCCGTGCCAAATTGCTGAAAAGACTATCAATGGAGGACTTTTGAGGTGCAGCAACTTTATATGGTGCCTGTAAACCAGACTCATATTAAAATATTAAATATCACATAGTTTGACTTAATGACAAGGCAAAACATCTTGTGTTGACTGACCCATTGATATGTTTTGTTGTATTACTTCGCATCTCAAAATTAAAATAATACTGACTGCTTTTTAATTATTGGGTCGTAATATTGAATAAAATAATAAACATAAAATAAATTAAATATACTTTAAAAAAATCATTCAGTAAATAATCTCAAGCTATCGGGTGGTCCTTAACTCTTATGGGAGGCCTTCAGTTCAAACATTATTGACAAAGACAAAAGGATAGAGGGAAGAACAGAAGAGGTATTAGGTAGTTCTCGTATTTGTGAGCATCATAATTCAGTCAGGGAAGGAGATAAAGTGACCTGAAGGCCAGGCGGGTCAGCAGATGCAGAGACGCACACAGCTCTCCATTTCTGACAGCGCATCATTCTCACAGAGCTCTCTTAAAACGCTCCGCTTCAGATAACACTGCGGATTATCACACAAAAGCTTGAATGCGTTTCTCCAGGCACGCAACAGACCTAGATATCAGTTTCACAGCAAAACATCATGTAACGCAGGGATGTTTGATGTTAGCACCTGTTGGTGTTGTTTGAGAAGAGACAGAAAAAAGTCAACTCTTCAAAAAGAAAGAAGAGCATGTGTCTGTATTTTGTCCAAGAATCATGTCGATGAAAAGACTGTCAGTGGTTGAGGTGTTTTTCACTTTTGAACTCTCACAAACACTTCCTACAGAATCTCTTCTTTCAGCTTAGTGCCTGTTTGGCTCCTCTGGAAGACTCTATGACAGCTAAATTGCTGAGAAAAACAAGCCCAGGGGCGTATTTTCACAGGTAAAAACTCTTTAGCCACAAGGTCAGGATGAGGGCATCCCGTAACATGAATGTCACGTAGAGGTAAGTATTTCACTAGCATACAAAGGAGCTTTGTAACAGGGAACCCATTACTAAACAACACAAAAAAGTAATTAGTTGTATGAACATGATACATAAAGAGATACATAAAAAGATAGAGAGAGAGAGAAAAGTACTGTAGACTAGAAGGTAAAGCTACTAAAAAGTGGGGTTTATTTATAAACTAATTTTGAGAGGATCACATGCTTATGATTGAACACAGCTGGTACCACATCAGCGCCGCCAATTGCACCAATCAGACGAATCTTGACACACTATAAATTACCAGAGCTTCCTACTCCGATCATCTTCGTCTTGAAGAATCCCCCCTTCCACCCCAACTCCTCCCCTTCTCCGATAGGGCGGCACGGTGGCCCAGTGGTTAGCACTGTTGCCTCACAGCAAGGTTCGGCCTCTCCCCGAGCCGGTCAGCGTTTCTATGTGGAGTTTGCATGTTCTCCCCATGTTCGTGTGGGTTTTCCTCTGGTTCTCCAGTTTCCTCCCACCGTCCAAAAAACATACAACATAAGTAAATTGACTACTTTTTAAATAGCATCTTTAGGCAACTCTAGTCAGATATATCTCAGCACGTTCACAAGCAAGGGGAGTTCTCGAGACTTACCTGCTCTCTCCCGGGACAGCATGCCAAATACGAAAAACTCTTGAAAGTATAATAAAGAGTCTCTGCAACCTAGTCTATGTCTGTGAATTAATAAAAAAAGAAAAAAATATGTGTCATCAAATCTAATGCTGCCTATTTAAACCTAATGCTTATTTTTTTGCCAAAGTGAGATATGAGCTACATAGGAGACATATCTCGTATTTACATATAGGGCTTATATGGGGATATGAAGAAGCAATACAGATCTATATGGCCTGTAATATTCACATATATGCACCTTAATTGTGCCTTTATGTGGCATATATACGCATATATTCAACGTATATATTATCATGTGTGCATATATACTGCATATAGGTTTCATATATGCACATATATCCTCATATAGATTGTTTCCATGTGAGGATCCAATCATACTGGACCCAGATGAGGAAGCTCCAAACATTTCAGGTCACAGCGCTAGCAATACTGGAAACACGAAATGCAGGAATTAAAAGCTTTAGCAATAGTTCTGCCAGGAAGACTGGTATGTCACATCATTCATAATGACTATCTCGTCAGCCTATAATGACCAAGTGCACTACATATAAGCCCATCTAAACAATCTGTTTCGCTGTACTCAGGTGACATTGCGGAAGTTTCCCTCCATCCTCCCCACCACCACCAAGTAGGCCTTGTCTCCACTCGGGGGTTGGCTTCGCCCTGCCTTCATCTTCAGGCAGGATCTGCCAGCTCATTCAGAGTTCTGCTCCATAGACAAGGCTTAGGCCAAAAGATCTCATGAAAGGACAGTAACAAATTTACATGTATCCAAACAATTCACACTAAATGTTAAAATGTTTGTCTGCTTCCTAAAGTCTTTCTGGTAAAAATACCAAGATAGTTACCTGAACTAGGGTTTTGTTTCATTTTATAGAAGTAAAGAGTCCCTGACTCAGCCACAGTGCATTATCTGAGACAAAGTTCTTGCTACAAATGCATCAGGCCGTCCAGATTAATAAGACATTTGCAGACGACTCGTCCCCAATACCACAAGGTGCACCCAATACAAATGGCCTACTAATGTTTTGCTTTTATATTTTACATTAGGCCATTATTTGTGCATAAACATATCGACCAAAAAAATCTGTGTACATTTAACTCAATTTGAGTTTAACTTAACACTCCTTGGGTGTACATATGACGCCCTCTATTTTGGAGTTAAAATAACACTTTCTAAGGTGTGAAATTTGTACATTAATTGCAGAGTTCATTTTAACACAGTAAAGGCCTGTGCACACCGAGACATTTTTTGCTCACGTTTTCCGTCGACGTTTGACGCCTCGTGACTAAATAAAGGGCACCGATGTGATTGTGCACACCAACACGCAAAACTGCAGGCGTAAAAGCGTCATTTTTCAAGAAACGCCTCATGCTCATTTTTTTGTTTTGACGCCCCCCTCCACCAATCCGAACAGCACTTTTGTTCGTGTGTACGGAGCCGCTGAAGTTACAGTAAACACCCATTGGAGGCGCTCAAGCGAAAAACTGTCAATGCAAGTGCAGAGGCCCAGAGGCAATATGAGCGTGGAGCTGCTTATTGCGCTGGTGAACAATAATCATTTCTTCATCGCTAGAGCTGCTACTTGAACCATCTATGCTTTGCCGATCGCAACAACAAGCGTGTAAACTTCCTCTTTTCTTCTTCTGTCTAACAAGCGGATGTCAGAAACTTGGCGCCACCCTGTGCGCCTTCTAACGTCAAGGAGTAATTTTGCATACTCTTCTGCTCGACCCCAGAAATAATCGTTTGAGCTTGAATGCGGAAAAACCTCTCAAAAAACGCCGAAGATAAACGCAAACGAAAAGCGTCCCGGTGTGTACGAGCCCGAAGAGTTCATTCTTACATCGAACTGGAGTGTGTGTTAAAGTGTGTCAAAGTGTTAAAATATTTACTTTTTTCCTACATTATCAATTGGTGTGTGTGACAGATAACCGTGATCTATGTTGAAAATATATTTAATTTATTAAATTTTCATTCACTTTTTGCAGAAATAATTACATTACATTCAACTCATTGTATTTTAAAATGCAACAAGACATGTTTCAAGTTTAAGTAAAACATACTGTTTGATCACTGTTTGTCCAATAGAACCGGTTTGAGTAAAAAAAACTGGAACTCCCATCACTAGTAGGAAATACACTGCATATTGAGTTAAAAGTTACAAACTGAAAAATAAAAACTCTTAAATATACGCTCCTTCACACTCGTGGATAAATATGTACTCTGGTTTTAACACTGAACAACACCAAAGAAAAATCACACTGTATATTTACCACTGGAATTTTTGCTGTGTACCGTTTGTTTGAACGCAACCTTTTTTGTTATACCTACTACAAACTTATATTGGCGATATTATCATTATATGTGGAGGGGTACATCTTGCATGGCCTAAGTGTGTGTAAGCTTTAATTTTTGGGTGAACTAGTCTTAATACTGAAATCACTGCATCCCTAATTTGAATAACAGATGTTTAAACAAAAAGTTACTACAGTTTTGGGAGTAATACTAACTTAATTGTGTATGATCCATTGTAAAAAGTTCATACTTTTAAGAAATTCCTGCTTCATATTATAGTCTGGTTCTGCTAAATCTGGTTGATCAGCATGATTGAAGCAACCATCATCCAAGTTTGCAAGATAAGGGATATCCCACGTAAGATAACCAGCATGAGAATGTGTGAGGAATAAGGCGCAGACGCTGTCCTGAGAATGTAAACATGACTGTCAATGCATAATCAACATAATTCCCTATTTGGCAGCAGAAGCCTAATTTAGTGACACTGTGCAGGGACGCCCAGCTACACCAGTTTTGGAATCTGGAACAGGGTTTGACAATCCACATTTCTGGGCTGTTTATAGCCTGTGCTGCGTAATGCTTCCAAAAAAATCCAGCTTCAGCTTTAGTGTGCATGACAAGGGTGCATTAGTGGGCTGAAGAGTATAAACAGGCCTATAAATGAGACTGAACGCCCGTCGCAGACAGAGGAGAGGCGTCTTAGCCCCCTGGGGTGCATTTATGTGTCGTAAGATGTTTTTCTGTGTATTTGTCAACAAATAGGCAGCATACATAGGAATAAATCCTGGGATACTGCAGTCCAGGTAAAATCAACGCTATCTCACGGCCAATTCGTAACTTTTTAAAAAGTGGCTAATTCGTATGAATTCGTACGATCTAATTCGTACTATTCAGTACGAATTGCTCATCAACCAATGACGGTTGTGTTTAGGGGTGGGGTTAGGTGCCACGCCTCCTTTTTTAAATCGTACATTTTCGTACGACTGAACTCGTACGAATTCGTACGAATTAGCCACTAAACTGCCAAAACGTAAAATACTTACGTTTTCTCGTGAGATCAGGCTGGGTAAAATATAGTGCAACTGCAGCAAAGCAATATAGGTTCAGATCCAATGAAGACTGAACACGCTGAGTTTAGCAATTTACAGTATGTATAACTATGACTTTGTCAAGGAGGATGTGTGATCAAGACCTTATGTTGGCCCTGGACCATCATTCTTTCAAACCAGGTACTTATAAGAACTAGCCACTAGAATTCTCCTCTAGGGTCATATACCTGGTTGCAATGATGCTAGAATTTAAAAAAACAAGTTGTAACACTCCAGCTGAGTTTCATATGGAATGCATTCACCCAAAACTAATGTCACTAGCTATGTTTCAATCCAAAAATGCGAATGAACTTTATGCGCAAAACTGGATTATTGCATAAAAGACGTGCGAATAAAGCAGCAGTTTCATCCAAAGACTCAAATCGGACAAAATCGTCACTTCCTGATTAACTGGCACCAAGTATAAACAGTAAAAATGTAATTTGCTGCAGTAGGATAAGCTGTGTCAATCTTTTTCTTCATTTAATAAACGACTTGTGCCTCAGAAGGCAATCCTGACACGCAGTGAACGTGTGGTGGCGTTTGAAGGTTTCAGAGGCGGAACACAGACGCAGTAAAAGTGTTTCCATCGCAGTTTATGCGCATCATTTCCTATCGAAAAAAAAAGATTATCATACTCAGTTATGCACATACATTTTTTTATGCTCATTTTCAAAATTTATGCGCATCATGTCGTTTCCATCAACTGTTTTTTTATATCCAAAATGCGAATAAAAATAGCTGGATGGAAACTGCTGTTATGCTGCATTAGACCTTATTCTTTATTAGCTGGTAATAGTTCCTATAGCTAAAATGATCCCTTATTGACCAAACTTTTCCCTATACTCAACTCTAATAATTGAATCCTTGCCTGAAGTACTTTTTGTAGAGGGCAATGACAAGTTTATAGAGATCGGTTATGTGATTTTGGACACATACGTTCCCTTTTTTTTACCCCTGACATTCATGTTAGTATGGAAATCTTCACATGTTAAAATGCACTGGTAAGAGAATTAGGCCCAATCCCAATTCTATTTTTGTATCCCTACCCTTTCCCCTTCCCCCTTGAAACAGAGTGTGAAGGGAAGGGGCTTCCAAATTTACCCCAAGAAATGGGACAGCACTACAAGACCTGTACACGTCTTCATTTGTCATCACGATCTGTTGCTTCGTATGAGATCGATGATCGCGTCTGCTGTAGTTATTTTTAGTTGCATTATTTTTTAGGAATTGTTTTTTAGGAAATCGCTTAAGACAATTATATCATGTTATCATAACAAAATAATGTGGCAGTAAGATCGTAACTGTACTGTGCATTTACATCGTGGCCATATTAAACACAAGAAAACAACATTAACATTATAGCAGACACTGTAAAAAGCTCATTCCCAGCCACTAGACTTTTCTGACAGGTAATTTGAGTGTCATCGAGTGACAGAATTTTATGAGACTGCTGAGTTAATATTAGGGATTATAGATAGCAAAATTTAGCGTTTTTTATTTTTTATTTTAGCATTTTATTTTTTAAACCATGATGGTAAAACACGAACGCTGTTATGAATGTGATAAAAAATACTAATTTGTGCATCTCCTGACTTCCATGTGCAGCCATGCTGCTGTTGTAGATGGTGTATTTTGAGAAACTTTTGTACCCCTTGGTTTCGAGTGTTGTCCTGAAAAATCTCTGTTTCAAGGGGTATCTAGCCCTTCCCCTTAGCCCTATGCCTTCAAGCTAAAGAGAATTGGGACTAGGCATGGGCTGGTATAAGATTCTAATGGTATGATAACCTTGAATAAAAATATCACAGTTTCACGGAGTCACTGTATTATGACTGCTGCTCTAAAATATATTCTTTTTAAATGTCTGGCTAAAAAAACAGAACTTTTTTTCACTTTGAACATATTGGCTGCTTCTCTAATTACACACTTCCATACTATATAGTATGCTAAAAACAGTATGTGAGCCGAGTAGTATGTCCGAATTCATAGAAATCGAAAAACAGTATGCAAGAAGTACCCGGAAGACCTACTACTTCTGGCAAGATTTTGAAGTGCGCATCCAATGGACGCTGCTCTATCCCATCATGCACTGCAAAAGACTTCATGAATGGGAATGAAGCAGGTGTGTCACGTCATGATGACAAAATGGCATTTGTAGTATGTCCGAGCTCATTTATACGTATCATTCATACTGTATAGAACACACTTTTCTATCAGTCGAGTAGTAAGATATTTTGGAACAGTAGCTAAACATGTCAGGCTAAATAATTCAAATAAATCATTGACTTCTGCTGACTTCATTAGTTCCAAAAACACAGATTTCTTTATAATTTATGACAGGACCTTTGGATATCATTTCTGCTGGACATACTGTTGTCCTAAAAAAGTACACATACCTTCGGAACGGTATAGCAGAACATTTTGGCGGTTTTAAAACCTTGACTTTTCCAAACCACGGTATACCTTGAAAACGGTTGTTGTCCCATGCCTAATTGGGACACCCCTACCCCTTCACATGAACTCGCAAAACAAGGGGTGGGGGTAAGGGGAAAGGCTATGGGGTAGAATTGGGATTGGGCCTTATTATAGCATTTAACGAGTGCTGTCCTGACTGTTTGCTTGTTGTCATCATTTGCTTTTTTTTTTGCCTCATTCACTGGTTTGCCAAACCAAACAGATTAATTTATTTCATTTACTGATCAAAACACATTCAAGACACTGGCAAAAAGTTACCCACAGGGTCAGACTAGTGTAGTAGACAACATGTAACACTGCTCAACAACAGAAAGCCTGGTTGTCAACTGATCTTCACCTTGGATTTTCACAGTTTTTATTCCTAAACTAACCATAACCATGGGCAAATCTTAAAATTTTATGTTCCAAAAACGAAAATTGGGACAATTTTATGTTTAAAAATGACGTCTCATGTTTAAAACAACTTGTTAATATTGATGATAAGTGAAGTTTATTTATAAACTAATTTCAAGAGGATCATGTGCTTATGATTGCTTGCAGCCGGTCCTGCATTATTCAATTTACGATTCATCAATCAGACAATTCCTAAGCCACTATATCTTCGTTTTGAAGAATTCCCCCTTCCACCCCTACTTCTCCTCCTTTCCCACATGGGTGGTACGGTGGTCCAGTGTTTAGCACTGTTGCCTTTCAGCAAGAACACCACTGGTTCTAGTCCTTACAAGCCAGCTGATATTTCTGTGCGGAGCTTACACATTCTCAGGTGAGTTTCCCTGGTTTCCTCCCACCGTCCAAAAACACGCAACTTAAGTTAATTGACTAATCCAAATCGGCACCATAGACATGCTCCTAGTAAGTATTATCTCTTAAGAGCAATCACTATCTGTTCATTTGCTACTACAGCAGGGGAGTTCTCGAGATCTACCCATAGACTGTAAAAAATATGGACGTAGTATCCGTGACGTCACCCATAGGTTTCTGATGAACCCAAAAGAAGCCACTAGTAGGCGTGGCCAACCGTCGCCATTTTGTTCACGCGTCATCGCACCAACCGAGGCATACCAAACAAGGGCAAAGAGGCGGAGCGTGGGCGGAGCATGAGCGGAGCTACGGGACGCATGCTGGCATTAAGCTAAGGGCTTTCTTATGGGAGAAACACATCATATTTCATTATCTGCGACTCGTTTGTGTTCTGAACACACGTGCTTGGTTGTACACTATATCAATAAAGTGTTTAGTCTGTTGAAAACACTGCTGTAATACATCAAGCCACTTAAAATCGTTCTTAAGACGTTTTTCAACAGGAAGAAAATGCGGATTAAATCCAAATACTTCAGATATAGTCTGTGTTAGTAAATGCAGGGCTATTTAGGAAATCCAGGCAGAACACTGTATGACAACGCTTCATATGACGATTTTATAGCCTACAGCTGATCAATCTGTCAGATTCTGGAGTGCATTAGAGTTCTGAAGAACATTATAAATCATAAATTATCCGAAATAAAGCAATTACATTTATAGAGATGGTATAAGTATATAATTTCACTCACCTGGGAAACGTGAGTCCACGTGAATGGTTTGTGAGCACAATTAAGTGCACACAGCATGCCATATTATCTGATAATTGCAGGAAATAATTCCAAAAGGCAACTGACTGTGTAAAGCCATATAAAACAACACAAAAATACGTTGAATCAGCCGGAATCAGCTGAGGTGACGTGACGGCGACCAGCGCGACTAGCTGTCACTCAAGTGGCCACGCCCTTAATTATGCAAACTTAATTTAGCTTAATATAAAGGAAACGGATGAGTTATAAAAAAATTCACCCCCCTCACAGTTGTCATGAAAGGTAATATAAGCTATATGAACCAAAATCGCTCTTTGTACCAGGCTGTAAACAGCTTTTTTTCTGCTGTAAAATTGGCCATTTCGCCAGTGGGCTCATTGGAGATTTGCTCTATTATGGAGCCAGGACAGCCAGGACTAGCGGAATTTTCGATGAATTGCAAGTCTTAGTTACTTCCGTATTGGCTTCCCGAGGGAGAGCGGGAGGTTGCCGCTTGGATCTACCTGAGCTCAAACTCTCCTCTCGCCTTGCAAACAGGAGGGAGCCTCGGGCTCGAGGATCTTATGAGCTTAGGGCTCTCTCCTGGACAGCATGTCAAACAAGCTTTATAATCAATCATCAGCTAAGTGTGAACTCTTGAACTTACATATTTGGAGGGATAAACAATTCTTTTAAAGCAATCATAAATGACAGCATTGATGAAATCCCATATCAACTGTGCACCATACAAAGGCTGTATGAACATGAAAGATCTTAAGATTTTATGCTTTCCTTGATGCTATGTGAAGGATTTTCACTGACAATATAAAAAGGTACAGTAGTTGCAAGATGAAAGTGCAAATCTCATGTCTGCCTTCCTCAAAAGACAGAAGCACATCAGCACCTGAAAGTCATACAGCGATAATTTCAATAGATGACCACATCCAGCAAATAACCGTCTTTGTGTCTGCGACTCCCACTCGCTGATATTTCCACAGCTCGACCAGCATATCTTTGCCTCATCCTCTAATGGTCCACTGCTCTTCTCTGTTTATCATCAGCTGGCTGAAGGTTAAAGCGAGCTGGAGGATGTGGCCTTATCTAGATGACTCAAAGCCTTTCATCTCATTCCCAATCCTCCTCTGACTCTTTCTGAATGACACTTGTGTTGTATAAATTGCTTTTTGGGGGAAAGAGCTGTTAACCCTCACAGAGACATGCACTCCACCTTGGGACTTTAAAAGCCTACTTGCCCTTTTCTTGTTTCACAAATAGAGATCAGGATGGTGCATATACTGCGTATCAAAGGAAAATGTGTGAGATCTGTTCTGCATCACTGGCTTGCTTCAGTGAGGAGTCACATGAGAAGTCAAATTTAAAAGCTTACACTGGACTAAAAGGATTTGGAAAGACACTGGGGACTTTTTGGTTACCAGAATGTGAAAGAAATTTTTTATCCAAAAATATTGTTCTTTTGTGGTTTATCAGATGCAAGTTTGACATGTTAAAACACCAATTTTGTATTATAAAATAAAATTACATTAAAATTAAATAGAGTAAATTTGTTCCTTTTTAGGTAAATCATCCCTTTAAAGTCATATTTATTCATTAATTCATTCAGCTCAGTCCCTTATTTATCAGGGGTTGCCACAGCGGAATGAACCACCAACTATTCCAACATATGTTTTATGCAGCGGATGCCCTTCCAGCATGTTCGCCTCACAGCAAGAAGGTCGTTGGTTCGAGCCTCGGCTGGGTCAGTTGGCATTTCTGTGCGGAGTTTGCATGTTCTCCCTGTGGTCGGATTAATAAAGGGACTAAGCCGAAAAGAAAATCAATGAATGCTTCCAGCCACAAACCAGTACTGGGAAACACCCATACACTCTTGCATTCACACACATAGAACTACGGCCAATTTCGTTTACCCAATTCACCAAGACTGCATGTGTTTGGACTGTGAGGGAAAACAGAGCACCCAGAGGAAACCCACACGAACATTGGAAGAACATGCAAACTCCACACTGAAATGATAACTGGCCCAGCTTGAACTCGAACTAGCAACCTTCTTGCTGTGAGGTTAACCACGGGGCCACCATGCTGCCCACCATATATGTTTTACTCCTAAAATATATTGCTCACTATAAATACTAAATGTACTGGGTTTCATCATGCTATGGCAGAGTCTAGTAAATCTCAATGCCACACATACTGTACAGATCCTTACATGCTGTAAACTCCTTATTGACACACAATGATGACATTCAAGAGTATGGAGTGGAATTGAGAAAAGAGTGTGTGCAGTGTGTGTCATGGTGAAAACAGGACCAGAGAATCTCACAAACTGTATAAAAGCCTTATTCATTCAAAGCAACAAATCCATGGATGACACCCAATGACACCAAGAAATGACACCCAAAGATGCAAGACGCTAAAACTTTCACATTTCGTTGCAATTAGAGGTGCAGCATTAGCGCTATGGGATGTGTTGAAGAACGTTACTGTTAAAAGTAATATATTAAATTACTATAAATGTTAATAAATGCATAATTATTCATTCATTCATTCATTCATTTTCTTTTCGGTTTAGTCCCTTTATTAATCCGGGGTCGCCACAGCGGAATTAACCGCCAACTTATCCAGCATATATTTTACACAGCGGATGCCCTACCAGCTGCAACCCATCTCTGGGAAACATCCATACCCACTCATTCATGCTTATACACTATGGACAATTTAGCCTACCCAATTCACCTATACCGCATGTCTTTGGACCTGTAGGGGAAACCGGAGCACCCGGAGTAAACCCACGCAACCACGGGGAGAATGCATAATTATACAAATATAAAAATTAAATGCAATATTAGCTAGGCTTGACTGTTTGAAAAAATAAATAAAAATAAAATGTTTACACCAAAAGTTAAAGGTGCTTATGTAAGATTTTGACTCTTCTAAAGTATAAAAATACCAGAACATGTTTGCAAATGTTTAAGGAACATACTAAGTGAGCATGCTTGTTTATCTGAAAAACAATGCTGAAGTCAGATATTCTGCTTTGAATTTTTTTTTTTACGTGCCGGAAGCCTTTGTTTTAGTCTTTTTAGTCCAGTTTAGCCAATTATATCTCAGCATAATGGGAGTTGCCTTGGTGGAAACCCACGTATTTCATTCATTTAATCAGGAAAGCTCTCAAAGAGTGTGCCCACAACAGAAATGCGACCTCTGGTGGACAGTAGCAGCCTCTGAAATGAGCAACACATTCTGAAAACGTAGTCTTATGTACGTTTCCGGAGACCACAAATTATGTAGCCAGAGGTACGTATGGCTGCGTTTAAATTTTAAAACAAACGATACGGGGTGGTATGAAGCCGTTCCTTTTCGTGATTACTAGCTGACCGCTTACCTCCGTGTGGACGACTTTCCCACTGTAACCAGTTTGCCCCGTTAGCTCGCCAAGTACGTTGGCAGACTTGAGATACAGAGAGGAGTTGACCACAATGATGGGTTTTTTTAGATTGTTGAAGAGCGGTTCCAGAAGGCAGGTAAGACAAAAACAGAATCCAAAAAATAAAATAAACGAGCAGAAAACAGGGTGAGAATGTGGTAAAATCTAAAAACGTTGTAAATATCAGACGAGGGCTTTTCTTTTTCTGGATTGCTTTTGAAAATTGTTGGTTAGGTTTAGGGTAGTGTGTGGGTGGGTCAATTGATAAAATTGGTTGGGTTTAGGGAAGGAGAAGGGTGGGTCAGTCGATTGGTCAGTCAGTCAGTCAGTCAAACAGTCAGTCGACAATGGCCTCTGGTGGGTTTACACGAGAACAGCAGGCGTAAACGGCACTCATGAGAGAAATTTCTCAAAAAGCGTACACAGCGACCTCTCGTTGATTCGCGAAAACAAAAACTGCAAAAATACATACCTCCCGGGACGTATTTTACAGCCTCCGGAAATGTGTATGGAGCTATATTTCCAGAATGAGCCTGGTTTGGAAATGAGTTGCAGATTCAGAGTTCCACATGAAGTTATTATAAATAGTATAAATATTACAAACGTAAATGTTAGGTGAGCAATTTGGATTGTTTGCACCAGACGAAACACGACAGAAATTTAAATGCAGCCATTCAGAAGCACAGAATAGTGCACTTGCTGCACTCCAAAGAAATGGCAGTGTTTATAATCTAATTAATACATATTAAACCTCCTTAACATTAAATGTAGATGCTGAATCACTGATATGTGTTGGTTTGCACTCAGTCTCAGTTCTAAAGTTCAATTTCAAACGGTTTATTTTATTTTCAAGATCTGAGGTGAACTATCTGCTGCTGCTTTCATTAGTATGACAATAAACGTCTAGTAAAATGGCATTATACTCACATTATCAGCATTTAACACTGAATAAAGCACATGAGGTGTACCTGAGGTGATCATTGTTATAGTATTCTGTTATTCAGCTTCAAGAAATCTAAGCAGTTTCTAAAATATAAATTTCAGGTGTTGGATAGAACAAAAACTCATTTTAATATGGAAATTATTCCTTGTTATGTGTGTCATTGCTCTTATTTAGAAGACTTCTGTTTAAATCAGACATTAGGCTTGACAGTCAGGCACACTGCTGTTGATGTTGTCAATCTGACAACTTACGCTTGCTTCTTTTGAACCAGGTGTGCAATACCTAGTTCAACAATTGGGTGTCAAACCTACAAACTGTTTTCCCTGTTGGTAAGAGGTAAAATGTGTGTTTTTACTAATGATCATCAGTTGGCAGCATTAATCCTTTAGATAGGCCTGTGCAAAAAAAAGTTTCTGTCTTTTTTATGGAGTGCAATGGTGTAAAACAACAGATTATACTGTAGTGTGTGTGCATTAATACACTACTGTATGTTTACTATATTCTGAGAGCTGAGGGGCTTATTTTGATTTTCTCAAACATATTAAGATAAGCCTGCAAAGGTCTCACAAACATTATACTCCATATAGAAGTTGGAAACTAAGCTTGTTTTTGCACTGCAACTGATGATCAACAGTAAAAATTTAAAATGGTTACTCTTCCCAACAAGGAAAACCACCAACAATCAAGAAAACATGATTAAATGGTGTCATGGCCTTGCAATCAAAAAATGTCATTAATTTGCCCAGAGTAACACTGGGATGTGACACTGACAACTGAGGTGTGGATCCACATGCAGGTTTAATGGAGGTGTCAGGTAAGCAATGGGTGACATGAGTAAACAGATGCATATAGACAGTCCAGAATCGTAAACGTGAACAAGCAAGGAGTCAAAAGGCTTGCGGCAGGCAGGGATAAACTGATAGCAAGGCAAAGGTAGAAACAGGGGAAACCAAGACCAAGGAAACACACTGTCATGTCACATGAAGCGAACAAGACTCAGCAACAGTGAGTGTTTCTGTGTGGATTAAATAGTCTGTGAATCAGTAGTGAGTGGCTTCAGCTGGGAGTGTCTAATCAGAGGTAACTTGGAGCAGGTGAGTGTGTGTGTTGCATGACTGGGGATGTAGTTCATAAAATGGTGGATTTGTAGTTCTAATGTCATAGTGTGTTTACCAGCAATCTCTGGAAGTTTAGATTTGGTGACCGTGACACCCAGAGTGCATTGTTAAATGTTTGAAAATTGTCAATGATTTTTCCCAAAATATGTGTCAAAATATAAGATCTGTGATTCAAAAATGATTCAATTTGCTGAAACAGAGAAAGTTGTGGCCAGACTAAGACTCAAAATCACCCCAGAGTGGATGAAAACATACCCAACAGCACGCAAGGGTTAATTTGCAATTTACTTTCCTACGTCCAACCCTTATAATTCCACAAAAGTCTGTTCACTTGAAGCCTAATATTTATTCCACCTCCTACATTTATTCCTTCTCTTAAGTCAAGTTAACAAAAACCTAAAACATATATGAAATGACAGGGTCAAAAATTCAAGATGCGTTTTCAGAGGGCAAATGTGAAAGATTAAATAATGAATGAATGATAGCACCCATGAGAATGCTACAGTCTTTGTAGTGATCAGCTCAGAACTTGAAATAAGGCTCCACGACCTCGACTATTTCCCTAATTAACATGCCACAGAGAAAGAGGAAGTGCCTCTCTGCCGGGTCTCCTTCTCTCCAGTGTTTAAGTTGTTTATGTAAGTGATCTTATCTGGGTGACAAGCTAACAGAACCAGCATGATGGATAGATGGATGCAGTACTGCAGTGAGTGAGTGCATGAGTGCTGCACAATGAAGCTTTGGCAGACAACAAGAGGGGTAGAGGAGGGAGGGAGGGAGGAATGAACTTATCATCACAGTCAACTGAGACTGACATGAGCTGGGTGTATCTACACAGGGTTTTGTTTTTGGAAAGTGGATGATCCTTGGATTGCCTCTAAACTCTAATCAGATTAATTATGTTGTTTCCATCCAACGGTTTGAATTAGATTGATGTGCAAAACTGGAATTTCACATGAAACATTTGTGAATAAGGCAGCGTCTCCATTCGAGTCAAAAAGAACAATGTCTTCGCTTCCTCATAAACTGGCAACAAATATAAATATAAAAGAATAGAATTTGCAGTAGTAGAAATCAAACATAGATCTATTGATATATCAGCAATATTTAGATCTATCACCTCTAAATCTAATGATTCATACATCTCTAGATGTATCCATCCATCCATCCATCCATCCATCCGTTTATCCATCCATCCCTACATCAATCCATCCATCTCTAGATCTATCTATC
>CAIGQQ010034334.1:546627-570792 GCA_903798035.1 Danio albolineatus
TCCCTAGATGTATGCATCCACCCATCCATCCATCTCTAGATCTATCTTCCCTGTCCAACTCTTGATCTATCCAACAAGCAATCTTTAGATATATCCATCTCTAAATCTTGATCCATCCATCTCTAGATGTATCTATCCATTCATCCATCCATCCATCTCTAGATATATCTATCTTCCCTAATTAACTCCTGATCTATCCAACAATCAATCTTCAGATTTATCCTTCTCTAGATGTATCCATCCATCCATCCATCCATCCATCCCAAGATGGATCCATCCATCTCTAGCTCTATTCACCCTAGCCAACTCTTGATCTACCCAACAATCAATCTTTAGATCTAGCCATCTCTAAATTTATCGATCCATCCATTATTTATTTGTTACATGTTGTCTAAATTACTTGCACCTCAAAAGACGAAGTTTGAACGCAATGAATTTCCACTAGATTTTGGAGGTGTGAGACCACTCTTTGGAAACACAGACAAGACAGTCCTGGCATGTAATATACTGAAACACTTTGATGATGGAGTTTGATAAAGGGATTTTGGAATGATCAAAACAACATTTCAGATATTTTACAATATGGTCGAGATACTGGTTTGTCCATTAATGCATTCTTATCATGCCCAGATTTCTTATTACATGATATTTAAAAAATTTGATATATTACATGATCTATTTGTTCAAACTACTTATTTATATTGATCTGAAACACCACAATTCTAGAGTTGTTTTTAGGAAAACTTAATTGTTTTATGTTCAGTCAACTTAAATTTGTAAAAACGAAGGTTAATTTCTTCTTAATTTCTTCATGTTGTCCTAACACAAACTTGGAACCCATCATTCTTTACCGTGTAGTTTATGCTCATTTTCTCTCATCGGATTTAGAGTTTTTCCCACTCAGATGTGCGCATGTGTTTTTTATGCGTATTTTTAAAATTGATACGTTTCCGTTAAGCTTTTTTCTGTGCATAAAAATTTATGGATGAAACATAGGTCTCTCCCTAATATGTCTCCCTCACCTCTAATATTCAGTTGAAATCAAGGAAGACGTTTGATGAACTCCATATCCTGTAAGTCTTCCCAGGACCCTTTTTTTGCTGCCTGACCTCTAAACACGCCCTGAAATTAGGGTATGGAGTCCAGATGCTGAGCCCCCTGGTAGGGGTCTATACTGCACAGCTGCACGACTAGCCGACATCATCAGCTGGGAATGTCTGACTAATCTGCAAACAGAACCACGAGCAGATGTGCTGAGTCTGCTAAGTAGTGTAACATAAGTTTGCATACTTATACAAGCGTACTCCTCCCTAGTCCCTACACATATTTTCATGATATATCAGAGTGATTTTTCATCAGTCTGATGAAGTGAGGAGTGTAAATGCATAAAGAGTAGACGGAAACTAAAAACTGCAGCATAAGGATGGTGGTCCTAAATGTGGGATGTCTTCAATAGGGCTGGGAACAGGATCATATTCAGAAAGTATGATGTTAGGTCTCTTTATGGTTCTCACACAAGGTTCTCAAGAGGATTTGGAGGGAACGTCATACTAAAATCTGTAAGAGTTCCTTCATTCATTTTCCTTCTGCTTAGTCCCTTTTATTTATCAGGGGTCAACACCGCGGAATGAACCGCCAACTATTCCAGCATATGTTTTATGCAGCCACAACCCAGGAAATACATATACTCTCACATTCACACACACTATGGTCAATTATGCTTACCCAATTCACTTATAGCACATGTCTTTGGACTGTGGGGGAAACCGGAGCACCCAGAGGAAACCCACACTAGCACAAGGAGACCATGCAAACTCCACACAGAAATGCCAACTGACCCAGCCGGGACTCCAACTAGCAACCTTCTTGCTGTAAGGCAACAGTGCTACCTGCTGAGCCACCATGCCGCCCCCTCTAAAGATTCATATTCTATTTATTCAGTGTTGTTAAAAGACTGAAACTAAGTGTAGAAAGAATAAAGGAGGGGTATCTCACTACACTTCATTACAGTGGTCAAATGCATGTAAATGTTTAAAAAAAAA
The DNA here is from genome assembly GCA_903798035.1 of Danio albolineatus. Lineage (NCBI taxonomy): Eukaryota > Metazoa > Chordata > Actinopteri > Cypriniformes > Danionidae > Danio > Danio albolineatus. The sequence goes on from CAIGQQ010034334.1 coordinate 548,670, forward strand.
AAAGAAACTCATGCTGCATACTGTATAAGCTTGGTGAACTGCAAATATGAATCATGTCAAGAACATTAATTAGTGCTAAATAAATTAGCAGAACTGAAAGGATCAATGAGATTTTTGGAGATTGCATCATTGCAGTATTGTGGAATTATGGATTAAATATAAAACAAATTGCATTATTATATGCTAAAACCCATCTTTTCAAAAAAGATGACACAATATGTGATCATATGATCATTGCTATGTTGTGTCTAGTGAAGAGTTGATCAAAGTAGGGCCTGCGGGCCAAAGTTGGCCCATTGTAACTTTTGATTTGGCCCACGATCCCATCTGAGAGTGAGAATGATGGAGAGTGTTGGGGCAATTGCCTTTAGCACAGAGATCATCATTTTTAATTTGACTTGAATCTGCTTTTTTAGAAATGTAAATACTGTCACGCATAGAAAAAGACATCAGTGAGCAAATCAAGGCAAAAACTAGAGTAATTCTTTCATAAATTAGATTGTTTTGACTTTTACGGTAATAAGTTCATTATAAAATGTAAAGAAATACTGTATTAGTTCATATAAAGCAATGTTTTCCAGTCATTTTAAAAATTATTAAATAAATTAGTAAATGGCAACTATATTTAACTCCGGCCCACTAGATTCAATCAAGTTTGGTTTTTGGCCCTTCATAAGAAAAAGTTTGGGCACCCCTAGTGACTATGGCATATAAGAAAGATTTTACATTGTCAGCTTAGTTCAAACTTAGTTTGTATGTGACAGTCACATACTCTTAATAAGTGACAATAAGTCTAAATTATTTTGATGCTAAGTATCATTAGAATATCAAGTAAAAATACTTGGTAATTTTCCTACAATAAATATATCAAAAACTATGGTAACACTTTATTTTGATGGTCCATTTGAGTATTAGAAGACTGCCTGCTTAATTGCTGTTGATACTGACATTCGACAGACATTTATCTGACTATAAGAAACTTTGCAAGTACATGTCAACTTACACTAACCCTAACCCTAACCCTAACCCCAACCTAACAGTCTACTTATAATCTAATGAGAATTAGCTGCAATGTAACTTAAATTCAACAAACCGACCATCAAATTAAAGTGTGACCAAAACTATTATTGTTTGCTTAATTTGAACCGCTGCAGATGTGATTTACACAATACTTGGATCGTTTTGAACCCTCAGATTCCAGTTTTTCAAATAGCTGTACGTCAGCCAAATATTGTCCAGTACTAACCAACCACACATCAATAGAAAGCTTATTCATCAGCCTTGAGATATGAAAAAAAGATACTTATGACTGGTTTTGAGGTCCAGGATCTGGAATGTGTGCTCATATTTTCAAACATTATTCCTCACAAATACTAAAACAATCAGTTTGAAAACTATTGCACGTTATAAAACTGGAAACATAAAGAAAAATTAGAACTGTTTACATGCTTAAAACATCCCACCTGTAGTCTACACCACAATAAAACCCAACAGTCAACTTTACCAAATGAAATAAGTGTAGTTAACTCAAAATTTACAGAAAGTTAATTCTACTTATTGGAAAAGAGTTTTGAACTCAGTGTTGAAGGTAAAGAGTTCATTAAATACCTCATTACTTTAACTTAAATATTAAGTTCACAGTACTCGTATGGATTAGTTTTTAAACTTGGTTTGTTGCAATCGGTTTCCTCAAATGGTTTGAGTTACCTTGGGTTTTACCGAGTAGGTTTCCTAACTTGCATGATCTGCAAAATTACCACAGGCTGGTTCACCAACAGCATCCATGTCTATACAACAGTTTAACTTTATATTTTTTCCACAGGGTTGTTAGATTAAACAATTCTCATCTTTACATTGCACACCAGATCAATTTCCAGGTTAAATTGACTTAACCTGCCAGAGCAATTCACAATATGACATACTAGCACAAATTATCAACAAGACCCAATTTTGGTCTGTTATTTCCTAATCCTCTACTTTGTGGTAATGCGTTTAGCATCAGCGTCTGTCTGATGTTGTTTAATCTATCCTGCAGGGAGGACAGAAAGACACCTGTGCTGTTTACAGGCTTCTAGAGACCCCGCAGAGCAGACACAACCATTCAAGGTAAACAAAGTATTTAGTGTGAATGGCAGAGTACTCACAGATGTGGATTCCTTCTTAAATAATTAGCTGTGCTTTACAAGGCAAGTTTCACTATTTATGTTGCTCATATTTAGATGCAGTTATTAAGTGGTACTAGTGGGCTTGACAAACCACCTATAGGATACACTCCTTCCTCTATTATGCACCAGGCACTTTGTTATAAATATGATTCTGTTTGTACAGATAGCTCTTATTTTTTTTGTATAGTCTTTAAATACTTTTATTTTATATTGCATAACTTTTATTTCTTCAAAATTAAGATTCTCAGATCCTGTGTGATATCACTTTTCTAAGCAAGCAGGTTTATTTTTTTAACTGTTATATTTTTTTTATTTAGCAGACTAAAGCCCTCCATTTTGTATCAATAAGCCTTTCGAGCACTGTTCTGCAGTTACAACTTCCGAGATGTACTTTATTTTGCTTATTACATGGCTGCTTGCCACAAAATATAAAAATTGCACACAAAACATTGTACTGAGGTCTAATCGTTTATTTATTCTTTAAGTAAACACTAAGCTAAAAGAAATGAAACCGGCTAAATGATGCTGATAGAGCATACACTATTTGCATTATTCAGTCACAAGATGGAGCCAAACAGTCAAAAAATGCAACGCTGACTGAAACAAAACCGGCTGAGTGAAGCTGAATGGAGTATACACTAACCTGCACATTATTCAGCCACAATATGGTGCCAAATAGTCACAAAATGCAAAGCTCACAGTAACAAAAAGGGCTGAGTGAAGCTAATGGAGTATACACTAACCTGCAAATTATTCAGTCACAAAATGGTGCCAAACAGTCAAAAAACGCAAAGCTGACTAAAACAAAACCAGCTGAGTGAAGCTAATGGAGCATACACTAACCAGTGCATTATTCAATCACAAGAAGGTGCAAAAACAGTCAAAAATGCAAAGCTGACAGAAATAAAATGGCCAAATGAAGCTGATGGAGCATACAATAACCAGTGCATTATTCAATCACAAGATGGAGCCAAACAGTCAAAAAATGCAAAGCTGACAGTAACAAAACCGCCTGAGTAAAGCTGATGGAGCATGCACTAACCTGCACCTTATTCAGTCACAAGATGGCGTCAAACAGTCAAAGACGCAAAGCTGACAGAAAAGAAAATTGGCTGAGTGAAGCTGAATGGAGCATACACTAACTTGCACATTTTTCAGTCACAAAATGGCACCAAACAGTCAAAAGTGCAAAGCTGACAGAAAAGAAAATTGGCTGAGTGAAGCTGTATGGAGCATATACTAACTTGCGCATTATTTAGCCACAAGATGGCATCAAACAGGCAAAAACGCAAAGCTAACAGAAACAAAATCAGCTGAGTGAAGCTAATGGAGTATACACTAACCTGCACATTTTTCAGTCACAATATGGTGCACAACAGTCAAAAAATGCAAAGCTGACAAAAACAAAACCCGCTGAGTGAAGGTAACGAAGCATGCACTAACCAGTGCATTATTCAATCACAAGAAGGTGCAAAAACAGTAAAAAACACAAAGCTGACATAAATTAAAATGGCCGAATGAAGCTGATGGAGCATGCACTAACCAGTGCAATATTCAATCACAGGATGGAGCCACACAATCAAAAAATGCAAAGCTGACAGTAACAAAACCCGGCTGAGTGAAGCTGAATGGAGCATACACTAACTTGCACATTATTCAGCCACAAGATGGCATCAAACAGGCAAAAACGCAAAGCTAACAGAAACAAAACCGGCTGAGTGAAGCTGAATGGAGCATACACTAACCTGCACATTATTCAGTCACAATATGGTGCCAAACAATCAAAAACGCAAAGCTGACAGAAACGAAAACCAACTGAGTAAAGCTGAATGAAGCATGCACTAGCCTACCCATTGTTCTGTCACAAGATGGTACCAAACCGTCAAAAACGCAAAGCTGGCAGAAACGAAAACCGTCTGAGTAAAGCTGAATGGAGCATGCACTAACATGCACATTATTCAGTCACAATATTGTGCCAAACAGTCAAAAAATGCAAAGCTGACAAAAACAAAACCGGCTGAGTGAAGCTAACAGAGCATGCACTAACCAGAGCATTATTCAATCACAAGAAGGTGCAAAAACAGTAAAAAACACAAAGCTGACATAAATTATTAGGATAACACACCTTGGAATGTCGCAACTGACCAATCAAAAGCAAGTATTTCAGACTGCCGTATAATAAGTTAGGGAAAATTAATGAATTGCTGTGCGTTAACTTCGGCTAAAATAGGAAAAAAAATAGCACGTTATAGTCCTGTTTAGTTTAAAAAAAAACATTTTTATTATTTTATTATGTGTTCAACAGAAAATAAGTTGGGTAAACTATCCCTTTAATCCAGTTTCCTTATATAATTCTAAATGTTTTGATGTGCAATATAAGTGAACATTGTACAGTATGTTTGCACTGTACAGTATTGTATTATACCTTTACTGTGCGTAAACGGTTGTGTATAATAAAAAGTAAAATCAGAAAAAATTCCACAGATTTGCCATGAAAAAAAAATCTACATTCTAGTTGTTCTTTGTTTGCAGATATACAGTAATGTCAATTTTCTGTGTTTCTTAGCACATTGTCACATTTGAAGTAACCTGCAGCGTGATATATCGAGTATATAAAGACTGTGGGGTTTTATAGACTTGGAGTCAGCATTACTGACCAGACGCAGCACGTATTCTGTCTTATCTGGCAACGTGACAGCGTTTAATTCTTCAACACATGTCTTTTGATTCCCACAATATGGCATTTTGCTGATCTGGATCTATGGAGGATAAGTGAACTCCATTAAACGTTTTTTCGTCCTTTTGAAAACACATTCTGATCAAAAGGTTCTGTCTCTCAGGACTATCGAGCTCCATGCTACGGTCATAAAGAGCGATCATATAAATCAAGACCATTTGCGAATATAATCGCAGAGTGCTTTGCATCTGTGTTATGGGAGATGGAAATTCTGTAAGTGCATACAGTGTGCTAGAAGTAGCTAAGTTTATTCGAGGTTAGTTTTTCTGAGGAATTGTAATTTACTGAGTAGCTTTAAAAATGTGTTCTTTAACTTTCCCTTGAGTGTTTAACTTGAGTGCATTTTTAGTGCAGTATCAGTACTCTTACTCCTCTACTTTCCTTCAACCTTCACTACTCTATTATTTCTTGTCTATGATGATTACAAAAATCAGTCCTGTGATTCCGGTCCAATCAAATCGCACATAAAGGGTAAATCGAACCATAATGAACTTCCTTAAGACATTGCAAGAATTGCAGCAAAGTGTTTGGAAGCATTAAAAGTGTTCAAGAAGATGTCTAAAATCTTTACATCCAATGACCCAGAGACTGTTTAGATGCTTGTCACTGAGAAAATGAAAGATGTTTACTGTATCATGACCGAAATGGCCTTTAAGCACCCAGCAGGCACAAGACATCAACATGACCCTAACGTCATGGGAAATCAAAATCAGGTTGACATCAGATCCCAACGTCAGATCACGTCATTATTGGACATCAAATAATGTTGTCCTCGGACGCTGGCTAGGCATTGAATTTTGGTCACCTGACATCATAACCTAAATCTAACCTAATGTTAACATCTTATGACATGTGCCTGCTGGGCAATAACTAAATGCACTACAGAATGTTTCGTTTACGTGTAGCAGAGGCCAGCTAGTGAAGTGCTGTGCAGGTAAACCTCACTCCTCTGACCTCTAAAGGTGCTCTAGCGACAGACGCTAGAGGCCATGGCCTTTAGCCTCCTTGGTAGAGCTACCGACTCCCATGCGGAAGGGTTACATACGCACATCCACAAAATACATGTAAATGCATCAGCTTTTTACAGCGTAATACACACTGCTCAATACTCTTGAGTACTTTTGAAAGGTCTACTTTTTATTCATACTTTGAGTAATATTTACTACAGATTTACAGGCCAGTAGCGGTACTTTTACTTAAGTATGATTTTTCAGTATTCTTTCCACCACTGCCGTTCGACCTGATATTCACATACTGAGGTTTTATATCTTAAATTTGTAAATTCTGGGTTAGTGTTCATTTTCGCACACACATATTTCTGTTTGTATCCTAAATTAAATTAAATTAAATTAAATTAAATTAAATTAAATTAAACAATTAGCATAGCGGCTGTTCATGATGTATTTGAACAAGAAATATTAAATATCAATGTGAAAATGTCCTATAAATGAAAACAGCAGTTATATGAACAAACATAGAAACAAACATGTAAAGCATTTATTGGAATATTTAGTGGAATTTGCTATTTTGGGTAGTACCAGAAGCCCTGAGTTTTGAAACCTTAAAGTTGGATTGTAGTGAGACAGAATTTGGTAAGATAAACAGGAGTTCAATTATTTAAAGCTTTATACTGTAGGTAAGAAGCAATATTTTATAGTCAATACAGAACTTAACCGGCAGCCAGTGTAGGGAAGATCAAATTGGGGTGGTTTTTATATCCAACTTTAGACCTCTTGATCTTTACCATCAATCTTTAGATCCTTCTATCGATCCATCCATCTTTAGATATATCCATCTCTAGATCAATGCATCCACCATTCTCTAGATCTAATTATCTATCTACCTATCTCTAGATTGATCCTTCGACCCATTCCATCCATGCATCCATATCTAACTAGATATGTCTCTCCATCTCTAACAAGATCTAACTAGATTTATATATCCATATCTAGCAATCCATCTATCCAGATCTACAATAGTCAACATTTGAAGTGAACCAAAACCTTTCATCAGAACTGCCCTAAAACTATTAAACACCCATACTTGTCTTGGGACAGTTTTGAAAAATGGTTTTAATCCACTTTAAATGTTGAATATCTATCTATCTATCCATCCATCCATCCATCCATCCATCCATCCATCCATCCATCCATCCATCCATCCATCCATCCATCCATCCATCCATCCATCCATCCATCCATCCATCCATGAGAGAGTAATTATTTATGATGCTCATTGATCTTCAGACCGTTGCCAGTCATTTACATTGACAGTTACATTAAACACTGCAATCAATCAATCAATCAATCAATCCATAAATCAATCAATAAATAAATCAATCAATAAATCAATCAATCAATCAATCAATCAATGGGGTGGTACCTTTTCAAAACTACATGTTTGTACCCAAAAGGTGTGTATTAAAAGTATACATTTTTAAAAGTACCACCCTACACTCTCAGAAATAAAGGTACTGGAGTTGTCACCTTTTGAAAAGATACATATTTTCACCCAAAGGGTACACAGTGGTACCTAAAAGGTGCATATCAGTGCCCAAATGTGCCTAAAAAGTACCTTTGAGGTACTATTATGAACCCTTCAGGTACAAATATGTACCTTTTGAAAAGGGACTGCCCCAGTGACAGCTCCTGTCCCTTTATTTCTGAGAGTGTAGAGAAGGTGATATTGCAAAAGCAATAATAGAGCATAACAGGCACACTTTAAATGCTTAAATGGCTGAAAAAGAGCACTAGAGTTTTGAGTATCTGGCATAACATTCTACTCTATTGTGTAACATTCTAATATTATACTCGATTGGCTCTGCAATGTGAGGTTAGGACCGCAAAAATGATGCCAACCATACTCCAGAGAAGGGCACCTTAGGGCAAAGGGTGAAAAGGGGGGGGGTTAACATAATTAAATGCATTGGGGGAAAGCCCTGATATGTAATGTACATGTAAGAAATGTTTCAAATAGTAGTGTAACATGGCATTTATAATAAATAAATAAATGCCAAGGGGAGGAGGTCCCTCCGGGGCTACTTACTCCCTCCCACCCCCCAGCAGTTGCGGGGGTTGTTCCGGTGAATCGGGCAGTCGGCGCACACGTGCCCCCGACTGGTACCTGTTGGGTTCCCTCGGCATGCTCCCTGTCATCGAGAGGTGCGGGGTGGGACCATGGGTTCAAAGCCTTCTCCGCCGGTCCCTGCCCGTCCGGGGCTCGGACGACCGATGCTGTTTTCTTTCAAGCCCCAAAGGGTGCCACGGTGGTGTAGTGAGTAGCACGTTTGCCTCACAGCCAGAAGGTCGCTGGTTCGAGCCTCGGCTGGGTTAGTTGGCATTTCTGTGTGGAGTTTGCATGTTCTCCCCGTTGCGTGGGTTTCCTCCGGATGCTCCGGTTTCCCCCACAGTCCAAAGACATGTGGTATAGGTGAATGGTGTAGGCTAAATTGTCCGTAGTGTATGAGTGTGAATGAGTGTGTATGGATGTTTCCCAGAGATGGGTTGCAGCTGGAAGGGCATCCGCTGCGTAAAACAAATGCTGGATACGTTGGCGGTTCATTCCGCTGTGACGACCCCAGATTAATAAAGGGACTAAGCCGAAAAGAAAATGAATGAATGAATGAAAGAATAAATAAATAAATGAATAAATAAATAATTACATACATACATACATACATACATACATACATTCAATGCATTGATCAAACAAATCCCTGTGTTGAAGCTAAGCAAAATAGATGTTGAAACTATATTTGGCCCTGCAGTTGGCTGGTATTGCTTCAGAAATTGAAGTGGTTTATGAAGTATTTGGTTTTGCATGTGTAATATTGGTTCTGCAAAAACAAAGGATATGAGACGGATGAAAAGGAATAACAAGAGAACAGAAGAGCACCTATAACCAGCGAGATTGTCTTCAAGCATGAAAGGCATGTGATGTCAATAACACTGTGTGTGTCTCCAGGGTGCTGCTGCCTCGAATGTCCCAAACGCAGGAAGGTTATGGGAACTAAAGTGCAGAATAAACGCTGTGATGAGGAAAGATCTCGACCGCTTCGTCAAGATTTTCTCTCAGGAAACAGAGTGACATTATCCCACCACCAGACCCAGTCAGGCCCACTTCCTCTGACCTCACCACCACATACATCTAAATATGAGATGATGCAATCCATCCCATCATTCTCTTCTTCATCTCAAAGCTCCAGACAGCTCTTTTTAATTGATTAGGAAGTCCATAAGAGTGGCATGAGTGATAAGAGTGGGTTTACAATGTACACTAGTTCTTAACACACTTAAGTAGACTTTTAAAAAGAGCACAAAGCAAATGTTTTATTTTAAAAAGAAAACTATTTAATAATATTTTAATGATATTTTGTCCTGGTTTAAAATGGTATCCCTTAGGGGTGTCAAAATTAATAGTTTCAATTCTGTATCGGTTCAGTAATTCATTAGTTTATTCAGTAATTCAGTCATTTATCTCATATGCGCTATATTGCAGTAGCTCAGTATGGTGAGGGAGGCGAGTGCGAGTAAATAAAACACTACAACTACTTATACACGCAAAATCTCTGCACAATTCAGTGTGTGTGTTTGCTGGACGGTCTTTCAGTGGTACGGTTAGAGCAGAAGCCCCTATTTCACTGCTGTGGAGAAATGAAAGTAAACTCCATTTCTGCCTCTCTCTCTGACTGTGTACATTTAACCTGCTGTCGTGAGGTAACTCTTCCTCTTCTCTTGGCTGTTACAGCGATGCGGAGAGTTTTCTCCTCTGCGTCTATCATTGATCATCTGCGATCGCCGCTGCCGTTTATCAGTGTCACTCATTGGTGAACAGAGCTTAGAGCCAATTGCAGCCCTTTCTGTTGAGCATGTGACCGATCATATGAGTGAACTCGCTAGACAATGCTGAGGAAAAAAGCGGGACATTATGTTTATTTGCTATAAATGCTCATGTTGTACGTTTTTAAAAGTACAGTTCATATATCTGACTGCTTGTATCAAAGAACAAAATTGTATTACAAATAATATATAAATATGTTTATAAAATTTAGTACAAGAATTCTTGTTCTGTGAAGCAAAATCTAATTGTGTGTGGAAAGCATCATCAGTGCACCGTGATGCACCGAGATATCGAATTGATCCGAATCGATGGCATCGTAACCGTACCAAACTGTGAGACCAGTGTAGGTTCACACCTCTAGTATCCCTATTTATACTGTATTTATGTATATTATAATTCATTTTTATGAATATAATATTACCTTAAAGTGAACGTTTATTCAATTCAAATCAAGTAAATTCAATTCAACTCATGGTTATCTCCATAGCGCTTTTACAATGTAGATGGTATTTAATCAGCTTAACATAGAAGTTCTAGTATTAGTTGATGTTCAGTTTAGTTCAGTTCAGTGTGGTTTAAACTTCAGGGGATCCGCTGCGTAAAACATATGCTGGATAAGCTGGCGGTTCATTCTGCTGTGGTGACCCCAGATTAATAAAAGGACAAGCCGAAAAGCGAATGAATGAATGGTTGTACGATTCTGAAGAATAATAATGGTTTCACGATTATCACGTCTAATGTAAATTTAAGCTTTATGTTATCCAAGCATTTAAATTAACTGTTGTTATCAACTGTGTTTATACATACATAATCATTTTTATAGTAATTCGTCTAACATATCTTTTGTTTACACTGAACTGAAAGCCATGCACAACTCTCACTGCCACTGCTGAGATGTAAAGCATATGAGTGTTTCTAACAAAATGTCTGGTGCATTAAGAGAGGAGATCCATCTTTAATCAAGTTTTGAGCTGAGAGAGTGTGTCAGGAAGGTTATTTAGAGTTTAGAGTTTAGGAGCCATAAATGAGAAGGCTCGACCTCCTTTAGTGGACTTTGATATTGTAGGTACAACCAGAAGCCCTGAGTTTTGAGATCATAAAGAGCGGGTTGGATTGTAGTGAGACAGAAGGTTGGCTAGATAAATCATTAATATATATAAATGCATAAAAATACTATAATAATATGCAAATAATACTTAAAAATCCTTATTTTTTTGTATTTAATAAATGCTTTATTTAAAAAACTGCTTTGCTTAAGTGGGTGAAAAAGTGGTTTAACCTACAGGTGCATGTATATATACTTTAACTATAATGCATTTAAGTTAGTTGTAATTAAAATCGCCAGTCGTTCAAAAATATATATAGTTTTTGCACTTAAAGTGATAGTTTTTCAACCATTGTTGAGTAAATGTGAGTCAATTTTAATTTGTGTGAATAATCCTTAAAGTATATTATTTTAAAGCCTATTATTATTTCAATAAGTTGCTACTCCTTTTGGAACCACCTCTTTCAAAAGGGTAAAATAATATTTTCCTTTACTATTTTTTTTGCTGATGCCGTCCACTTCCTACAGCCATTTAGCAGATGAGTTGACAAAAAAACATTACTGGCAGTTGTGAAGGCCTCTCTGCTTTAAAGCTCTACCGGAAGATCATTACGAGCTACAATCTCATTATGATCATCGTTACAATGATAATTTCCACTGATGTGTAACATATGGATGACTTCAGCAGCCATTAAACCAGCAGACAATTTACCAGCTGCTAAATGACCTCAAATGTGCACACTCAAACTAACAAGTCTGCCTTTCCTACATTTAACTTGAAGTTTTTTTTTAATATAAAGAAAATGAACAATTGTCACAGTATTATTTTCTTTCAGATAGCATTTTGTTAACTGTTGGGATTTTAATCTCAAGAATAAAAACAAAAAAAATAGTTTTATAGTTAATTTGGCTATTCCAGTGTGTAATAATGTAATAAAAAGTGTTTTGTCACAACACAATTTTTCTTTGTTCATTTAAAATTGAAATCTAAATCAAGCAATTTCAACTTAATAAAGACCATTCATTAGAGGTAAGGTAGTTTTCAAATTTCAAATAGGCTAGCAGTTGCTAAAGCTAAAGATTCCACCCATCATTGATATTCACTGAACAAAGCCAGACCTCTTTTTGATAGATAATGAGCAACAGTTATTTATTAATTTGTTGTTTATTAAAGAAACTCAGATATTTTCAAGCATTCATTTGCTACAGCAATCCACATGTAATATAATAAAACATTGCTAAACTGCCAATACTACAAGGGCAAACGTCCATCCATCCATTTTCTTCCACTTATCTGGGGCTGGGTCGTAGGGGCAAAAGTCTCAGGAAGGAACCCCAGACTTCCTTCTCCCTAGACACTTCCTTTAGCTCCAGAGGCATTCCCAGGCAGGTAGAGAGACATAGTCCCTCCGGTCTGGGTCTTCCCGGAGGCCTCCTCCCGGTGGGACATGCCTGGAACACCTTCCATCGCATCCAAAAGGTATCTGAAACTTATACTCGAATCACCATGGCTTCTTTGGATGTGAATGAGTAGCTGCTCCAGACTGACTTCCTCCTGGGTGACAAAGCCTCTCACCCTATCAACAAGGGTGTGTCCTGCCACCCTGCGAAAGAAACTCACTTCTACCACTTTTATCCAAGGTATGGATAAAATCCTTTATCCATAATAAAATCTATGGATATGGATAAAATCCTTTTTATCCATATCCATATCCTTTTGGTCATGATCCAAATCTCAAGTTCATGGGCGAGAATAGGAACGTAGACTGATCAAAATCAAGATTTGCTATTTGGCTCAACTCCTTCTTTAACACAATGGCTGGAACATTGGCAGCATTACTGCTGCCGCTGCACCGATCTGCCTGTCAATCTCATGTTCTATCCTTCCCTCACTCGTGAACTAAGCCCCAAAAGTCTTGAAGTCCTCCACTTGGGGTAAGTACTTTCCTCCAACCTGGAGATGGCAAACCACCTTTTTCTGGTGGAGCACCATGGCCTCAGACTAGGAAATGCTGATTCTCATCCTGGCCGCATTACACTTGGCAGCAAACAATCTCAATGCACACTAAAGATCCATGTCCGATGAAGCCAATAGAACAACATCATCTAGAAATAACAGAGATGAAATCCTGTGATCCTCCAACTGGACCCCCTCCGGTACTAGGCTGTGCCTTGAAATTTTGTCCACCAAAATGAACAGACCTGGTGACAAAAGGCAACTCTGCCTGTCCAATATGCACTGGTAACAAGCCTGATTTATTGCCGGTAACGCAAACCAAATTCCTACTCTGTACATACAGGGACTGGACACCCCTTAACAGAGCGCCTCTGGCCCCATACTCCCAGATTACCCCCCACATCCTGAGTGCCACAAGTGAAACAATCAAATGTGTTCCCCATGTCCATGAAACACATGTGGACTGGTTGGGCATACTCCCATGAAGCCTCAAGCACCCTGGTGAGAGTATAGAGCTGGTCCAGTGTACCACAGCCTGGACGAAATCAACATTGTTCCGTCTAGATCCGAGGTTCAACCATCAGTTGGATCCTGCTCTCCAGTACCCCAGCATAGACTTTTCCAGGGTGGCTGATGAGTGAGATCCCCCTTTAGTTGGAACACAGCCTCCAGTCACCTTTTTAAAAATGGGAACTACTACCCCAGTTGCCCAGTCCCGAGGTACTGTCTGCGAACTTTATGCAATAATGTAAAAACGTGTCAGCCAAGACAGCCCCACAATAGTTCACTCCCGCATCTGCAGTTTCTGCTTTCTCACTGGAAGACACGTCAGTGGGAGAATTGAGTAGATCCTTAAAGTATTCCTTCAACTGTCTGACAACATCCCCAGTCGAGGCCAACAGCTCCCCATTTCTGCATTTTTTTTTCTTAATGACATGCACATATGAATTGTTCACCACAAAACTAGCAATGTGAGCTAACAAAATCAATATGGTTAGTTTGATTTCATGTGTACTTTAAGACTATACACTAAAACGTTAAAGATCAATCATTTAAGTTTAATGTGTTATTTTCATGTCTGTTTAAAAAGTGGGGGTTACGGTTAAAGGGTTAATATGCACAGGGGAAGAGGAAATCCTCTGACAACATTACTGATCAGGAAATACTTTAAAACCCCTTAAGCTATTAAGTTTCCACAACATACTAATAGCCACCTCTATGCTTAGCCATTGTGTGACTGCCTTTTTACCGCATTGTGTACTTCCAGAGATGCCCATCACTGATTTTGGCCTTGAGCAGAGAAGCTTATGAAGCGTTTATAGTGCCTTCTAGGGTTTCGTGCGTGTGGCCAGAAGTGTGTCAGGCAATTTTCCCTTCCAGGCCTCAATTAAAAGAAAACCCCTCAGCTGCAGGTGTTCGTCATGTTATGAAACACACCCATGGCTCACATTAGACATCAATACGCTGTCTGCTATTAAAAGGTGTGTTAAGTTGTTTTCGTCCATGTTTGTTTACAAGTTAGCAGAGGAAAATGTGAAATTGTGCGTGGAGTAAACCGTATAAACCCTACTCAAGAATGTGCTTGCTGGGTCTTGTTAAGAGTCGTACAGGGTTTTATGGAGAGATATTATAGTGTGCGATCGCTGCCCAGCAAAATCCCTCCACAAATAAACACCCAGAACCACATGCTTTCTGCTAAAAACACTGACCTCATTCCTCAGCAGGGACAAAGACTGGGGGATGGTTTCACAACGAAATGAAGGTATGTTAGTGACAGTGCCACTCGAAAACCACCTGCTTTCTTTGAGATGATCTGTTGGGAAACAGCAGGTGCCTCTGGGACTGTTAAGTGTGTTTTTAACAAACACCAGGTGGGGATCTGAAAGTAATTAACTCAAGACTAAGTAGAATCCTATGGCAGAAATAGTTCAATTGTTGGCTGTTTCGAATTCAGCCTATATGTTGAGTGCGATAGCTTACATGGGCATTGCTTATATACTGAATACTCTCTGTTTTACAAGTCAGTGAGTAAGTTTACATGAACACCAATATTCTGATTTTAATACAACTAAGGGTGCTTTCACACCAGCACTTTTGGTCCGCACCCGGGTTCGTTTGACGTCATAGTACAGTACGTTTAGCTAGTGTGAACACGTCTTCTGAACTTCGGTGCACAGCCGTGAACCTTACCCGAGTCCGCCTAAAAGAGGTGGTCTGGGGTACGGTTCATGTGAACTCTGGTACAGTTCACTTGTAGTATGAATGCAATCGTACCAAAAGCCGGAAGTGAACCGTCAACAGTACAGCAAACTTTAGTTTTCATAACGTTTATACGTGTGTGTATGTCATCTACCTTGACGACAAGCGGGACTGACCCAGTACAAACAGTGATAATGTCTGCTTGTCTCCTCCAAAAACAGCTTCTGCAGACATTGTGTGATGTTCTGAACGTTTATATTATTTTGCGGCAGATAGACGCGAGTCGCTTTCTGTATGTCCAAAACCAAAAGGTTCAGTAAAAGCGAAACGACCGTGATGTGCGGAGTGCAGACGTCTTTTCATTTTGGCGCTTTGCTTTCGTGTCCGTCGCCGGGCAACAGCCGTACACAAAACAGCGGCTTGATGACGCAAGCGTTCCAGGGTTCAGAAGGAAAAACGACAGTGTGAACCCAAACCAACTGAGAAGGTGGCAAGAGGGGACAATCGAACTTGTGTACAGTCCAGGCAATTGAACCAAGTGTGAAAGCACCCTAAGACATTACTCTGAATAAGAATCTACTATGTAAACAGCGATTTTTGATCACCTTAATCCACCTAGAGTCATAATGGAACTAAACAGAAATTGAATAAGGACATGTGGAGAATGCCGATTTTAGTCACATTATTGAAGCGCAGTACAGACTTGTAAACACCACAGTCAAACTATTATTGTTATGTAGATTTTCCACACATTTTGCGACAGGATACTCTATACAGTTTGTTTGACACCATTCTCTGCGCCTACCGAGTCAGTGAATACCTGCCGGCAGCTAGCTCTCTGCAACTCTCACATGGCCGCCCACTGAAGCTAAGCAGGGCTGTGTCCGGTCAGTACCTGGATGTGAGACTACATGGGGAAGCTAGGGTGCTGCCGGAAGTGGTGTTAGTGAGGCCAACAGGGGGCGCTCAACCTGCAGTCTGTGTGGGTCCTAATGCCCCAGTATAGTGAAGGGGACTCTATACTGCTCAGTGAGCACCCTCTTTCGGATGAGACGTTAAACCGAGGTCCTGACTCTCTGTGGTCATTAAAAAAATCCCAGGATGTTCTTCGAAAAAGAGTAGGGGTTTAACCCAGGCATCCTAGCCAGATCTGCCCATTGGCCTCTATCCATCATGGCCTCCTAACCATCCCCTTATCATAATTGGCTTAATCACTCTGTCTCCTCATCCACCACCAGTGTGCAGCCTCCACCTGGATGACGCGACGGCAGCCATATTGCGCCTGACTGCACACCACACACCAGCTGATTGGTGGAGAGGAGATCACCCCAAAAAATGTGTAAAGCGCTTTAAGTGTCTAGAGAAGCGCTATAAAAATATAAGGAATGATTATTTTTATTATTAGTGAAGGACCACAGACACTGTGACATCGTGAAACGAGGAGTTTTTTTTTCCCATATGGTGTGCGGTATCAAATTCCATTAAAACAACACTCTTTGCCAGTGTCAATAGCCTAGTGGTTAGTGCACATAGCACACAGGTGCTCGCGGCGGCCTGAGTTTGATTCCCGGCTTGAGGTACTTTGTCGATTCTTCCCCTATCTCTGCTCCCCACACTTTCCTGTCTGTCAATCTCCAATGTCCTGACAATAAAGGTTAAAACCCCTAAAAAAAATTACTATAAAAACAACACTCTTCCAGCAGTCCTTAATTCATATTTGCATCCAATATCTCATTTGTCACAGGGGCATGAATGAAATATTCCCGAATGAAAGTGAAACTGCCAAACTGCAGTTAAAGTTAAAAATTAAGGAAAAATTTAAAATGAAACACCCTAAATTACATGAAACTCCAGAGGAAATGTACATGACACAATGATGTTAATCGGATTATGTCCTATATCAAATAAAACCAAGAGTATGATCTTGCACAACTTTGAGTAGCTGCACTTTTAGGACTGCTTTTTTGTTTGGACCACATTTTTAGGACACAAGTTTTTTGTGGCAGTGCCACCTACCGGACTGAATGATATAGTGAAACTGCATTTCTAGGACCATAGTTTTGTAACATCATGAAAGGAACATTCAAAAATCAACTCATGTAAACACCTTAATCATATTATTTATAATCATATTAACAGAGTTGACCAGAAAGTTTAGGGACGTTTATTTTATAACTGAAATCACAATTAATACAGAAAAATAGATGTTTCATGCAATTGTTTATTAAACTTAGACTTAATTATCTCATGACTACTGAAGCTGAGAGTGTGATTTCAGGTTGCAGAGTCTGTCAAAAATATATTCAACATTTTATAATACAACTGTCACCCAAAGAAGAAGAAGAAACAAATATGATGGAAGTCAATGGTTTCCAAAAGTCTTCAAAATATTTCCAATTGTGTTCAACAGAACAAAACAACTCAATCTGGCTTGCAACAAGTGAAGGGAATAACATTTTGTGTGAACTACCCCTTTAATTTGGGTCTAGTGGGAAACATGTTTGACTTAAGACTGAACCCAAAGTCGTACAACTTTTTTAACAGTAGTTCAGTGTTTCTCAACCACGTTCCTGAGCACCACCAGCTCTGCACATCCACCAAGTGTTCTTAACCAAACAAACCTGATTCAGACCATCAGCTCATTGGCAGAGACTTAAAGAGCTGTAATGGGTGTGACAGACTAAGGAGACATCCAAAACATGCAGTGTTAGTCCTCCAGGAACATGGTTGAGAAACACTGGTCTAGGTTATTTATGCATACAGTGTGATAATATTACGTTATTTATTATTTCCAAAGTATCTCATGGGATCCATTTTATCAAAGTACTTTATAAAAATATGACTGATCAACAAAATAATGGACGCAACAGGCAGATGGTTGGAAAGTCCTTTTGTTCTGAACAACACAACTCCTCGGCAGGCTATGCTTTTGTTTATAGACTTTTTAAATAAAAACTCTCAGTACAGTAAGGTGCCCTGGTGGTTTTGAGAGAGCAAAACTGGCAGTGATCCATAAAGCTTCCTGCACAGGTGATAACAATTAAAACGGTGTAAAAATTAACAGCACTCTCGTGGATTTGTTGTTTCTGCTTGGATTCCTGCAGCCCGCTTTGTGGCACCTGTTCTTCATGTTTCGATCACTTGTTTCTCTTCTCTTTTTTTGTATTTCAGCAGGCCTCTATAAATATCCGCCCAGTCTCCCATGGCCCATGCGGCCCTGCTCTTTCCTGAGGGAGAGGAAATGCAGGCTGATTCAGGGACCTGATTTTTCTCCAGGGACCGAGGAGAGCTTGGTCAATGGGGGCTGGGAAGGATAAGAGATCCCTGGAGGTCTGCACTGTACAGGTCAGTGCGGACAAAACACGAGCGACCATGAAAGACATCCATAACAATGAACATTAGATGAAAGTGCTTTTTCATGTTTGCTTAAAGATGGTTGGCTAATGAAATAAAGCTTTTCTTATTATTGTATTATACGATTCATTGTTCAGTGTGCAAGAACAGAAATGTACAACCACATATTAGAAAAAGTTGGAACAGTATGGAAAACCTAAATAAAAAAAGTAGTGACTATTTAAAGAGCCCCTGTTTTGCATAAAAAAGTCATATTTTGGTTTTGGGGGGTCTCCATCAACATGTTGATATGTGTGCAAGGTTAAAAAACACTTTGGTCACACTTTATTTTAATGGTCTGTTTGTTGAATTGCATCTACTTGCCAACTAATTCACATTAGATAATAAGTAGACTGTTAGGTTGGGGTTAGGGTTAGTGGCAGTTGACATGTACTTACAAACTTTCTTATAGTCATGTCTGTTAAAGGAGCAGTATCGACAGATATTAAGCAGACAATCTACTAATACTCAAATGGACCATCAAAATAAAGTGTTACCAACACTTTCATTGTCTTATAATATGCTTTTTTTTTACCTAATTATCCCAGCAACTCCCATATGAATCGTTCAGTGATTTATTTGTTGAAGGTATTTACTAATGCAAACTAATAGGGAGCAATACTTGTACAGCATTTATTAATCATAACTCAACATTTACTAATGCATTTTTTTTACAAATCCATCCTTGCCAACATAAATGCACTGTGAGTTAACATGAAAAAACAATGTACAACTTTATTTTCATTAACTAACATGAACAACCCTGGCTCAAAACGTACCTCTATATACATTTCTGGAGACCACGAAATACTGTACGTCCTAGGAGGTGCGTTTTTTTGCAGTTTTTGTTTTTCGCAAATTTACAAGAGGCCACTGTGTATGCTTTTTGACATCTCAAATTTCTCTCGCGAGAGCCATTCGCCTGTGGTTCTTGTGTAAATCCACCAGAGGCCACTGTTGACTGACTGTTTGACTGACTGAATAACTGACTGACTGACCGACCAATCGACTGACCCACCCTCCTCCTACCCTAAACCCAACCAATTTTATTGATTGACCCGCCCACCCACTTCCCTAAACCCAACCAACAATTGAGTTCAAAAGCAATCCAGAAAAAGAAAAGCACTCGTCTGATTTTTACCATGTTTTACCATATTCTCACCCTGTTCTTTACTTCTTTATATTATTATTTAGATTCTGTTTTTGTCTTACCTGCTTTCTGGAACCGTTCTTCACCAGACTTGAACCCCATCGTCATGGTCAACTCCTCTCTGCGTCTCAAGTCTGCTGACATGGCGAGCTAACTGGCTAACTGGACAAACTGGTTACAGCAGGAAAGCTGTTCATATGAAGGTAAGCAGTCAGCTGGTAAGCGCGAAAAGGAATGGCACATTCATTTAAAAATCGTAAAGTAGCCATACGTACCTCTGGCTACATAATTTGTAGTCTCCAGAAACGTATATAGGACTATGTTTTCTGAATGAGCCTATGTTGAACATGAACTACGACAAATAAATACTTTAATAAATGTATTGTTTATTGTTTAGCTCATTCATTCATTCATTCATTTTCTTTTCGGCTTAGTCCCTTTATTAATCCGGGGTCGCCACAGCGGAATGAACCGCCAACTTATCCAGCATTTGTTTTACGCAGTTGATGCCCTTCCAGCTGCAACCAATCTCTGGGAAACATGCATACACACTCATTCACACACACACTACGGACAATTTAGCTGACCCAATTCACCTATACCACGTCTTTGGACTTGTGGGGGAAACCGGAGCACCCGGAGGAAACCCACGCAACCACGGGGAGAACATGCAAACTCCACACAGAAATGCCAACTGACCCAGCCGAGGCTCGAACCAGCAACCTTCTTGCTGTGAGGCGAACGTGCTACTCACTACGCCACTCTCATTGCTTAACTAATACAACTAATACAACCTCACTGTAAAGTGTTACCTAAATTGTCTGTACTTTTTAAACATCTTTGGATAGCTGTAAAAAAAAAACAGAAAACCAAGGCTTAATTCTTTAATTCTTTATTTTTTATTACTGTTTACATGTCCAGCATGGATTGTTAAACACACTCAGAAGATGTGAACAAACACAAATGTATAAAATCCTCATTTTCTACATAAGAAAATAATCAAAAACACAAATCGGAATGTTTTTAACAAGGTAAAAATCTAAAACAAAACAAAACAAACATATTTAAAAGGTACTATTTACAATTTTAAAAATGATTGAATTAAAGATTATATTACAAGGAGAAAATACGAACTGATAATTATAACCAAACTCAATTTCATTTTACCGTCATTAATAAAGATGAGGTGTTTGAGAAAATTCTGCACGTTGTGCACGTTCTGCTTTGTGCACGTTGACAGCATTGCTTTAAATGTTAATGCTACTGTATATTTTGTCTGAACAGCATGTTTGTGTAAGGCTCATTATGTAAAGTGAGATTCCCTTTAAGACAGTGTGCATGCCCAAAATGCACCATGACATAATGGGACCGATTTTGAGTTCGAACCTTCCCCAATCACACAATGATGCAGGCAAAAGCAAACACACTGTCTCATTCTACATCGTTGAACACACATATTGTCTCAACCTTTTGTCTTCAGTAAGTCAGCAATGATTGAAGTCAAATAACTGCAACGGGTTAATATAGGTGTGGACGGATGTTCTTAGAGGCACCTCTGATCAGAGCTCAAGTTTATATCAGGAGAATATACAGAGACACAGAGAAGTGTACTTCACTGTACAGTCCATTTGAGTGGTCAGTTTCCACTTGAAAACCATCACTGCAAAAAGTAGCAATCGTCCTGAGCTGAAATTATGAGAACGGTGTGACCCGAACATTCACTCAAGCCTTCTGAACAGAGGCTGTTGTTAGTATGCAATGTTAGTATGAGCACTGGTGAGAGGAAGTGCCGTGGCCCTGGCCGAGGGCCCACTCGATCTTCCTGTTGGCCAGAAGCAAATGTGCAGGACAATAATGTAGCGAGAGAGAGAGAGAGAGAGAGGGGCCATTGTTATAAGAGCCAGTCCTAAACTTGGCCGAGAGTTGATTCGAAGTGACACAGAACACATTAGAACTATAAATCTACAGTAACACATACTAACAAATAAACAGACCATTTTGATTATGCATCAGTCATTGTCTACCACAATCTTGTTTAATCACTGTTATCTCTGAAAACAAAAACAAAATAAAAGAAAAATCAGTGTAGGAACATACATTTTTATGCAATCTAGACTAGTGCCTTTACAACCTTACTGCAATGGTACCATAGTACAGTGAATATATTCAATATATAAACTATCAGGACTTAACAAGTATAAAGCAGAAGCTGAATACTCAGACCACAAAAAGGATCCCAACAAATATCGAGTAATCTGGCCACTAAGTTCCCCTAGAGCAGTAATCACCGAACTTGTTCCTGGAGGGCCAGTGTCCCGCAGAGTTTAGCCCCAACCCTAATCAAACACACCATAACAAGCTAATCAAGGTCTTACTAGGTATAGTTGAAACTTCCAGGCAGGTGTGTTGGGGCAAGTTGGAGCTAAGCTCTGCAGGGACACCAGACCTCCAGAACCAAGATTGGTGATCCATGCCCTAAAGTGTCCAATCCTGCTCCTGTAGAAACACTGCCCAGAACAGTTTAGTTCCTCTCTTAATTTAACACCTGAATTAAGGTCTGACTAGGCATATTAAAAACTTTCAGACAAGTGTGTTGAGGCAAGTCAGAAATAAACTCTGTAGGGACACCGGCCCTCCA
>CAIGQQ010034334.1:570802-584987 GCA_903798035.1 Danio albolineatus
TGTTGAGGCAAGTCAGAAATAAACTCTGTAGGGACACCGGCCCTCCAGGACCAAGATTGGTGACCCCTGCCCTGGAGTGTCCAACCCTGCTCCTGTAGGCATACTGTCCAGAACAGTTTAGTTCCTATCCTAATTTAACACCTGAATCAAGGTCAGACTAGGCATAATATAAACTTTCAAACAGGTGTCTTGAGGTAAGTTGGAAATAAACTCTGTAGGGACACCTGCCCTCCATGACCAAGATTGGTGACACCTGCCCTTGTGTCCAATCCTGCTCCTGTAGGAACACTGTCCAGAATAGTTCCTATCCTAATTTAACACCTGAATCAAGGTTTGACTAGGCATAGTATAAACTTTTAGACAGGTGCGTTGAGGCAAGTTGAAGCTAAACTCTGCAGGACATATTTTGGACACTCTAACCTAACTTGTACAGGGGTACATTACCACAAGAGACTGGTTCTCTGAAATTGAATAGTTTTTTTTCCCCTTGCATTTTGAAAAAACTTTCATGTCTACATGACAATGTTTTCAAAGTGATCCATGTTTGCACATCTGTGAAAACAGCCAAAAAGCTGTGTTATGTATACCAGGCTATTCGTGGCATCACCTTTGTTAAACAGTACCGGTAGGGATGACATGATGTTGTCATGTAAATAGCCCCGCAGACCAAGTAAACCACTAGGGCCCTAATGCATTTGGTGTGGGACTTTACCACTAAGGTGCCAGCCTGCTTGTTGAATACAGTGACACGACCACTATGGTCCTGTGCCCCTCAGATCATGTAGTGGGACCTGGCCAATAGGGACTTGTGCACACAGTTGGAAATATGCAAAGTTGTCTACTAGTAACCAAAGTTCCTCAAAGCAAACTGACCTCATGGAATCATGAGTACCTTGGCTACAGTTGCTGGTCAGCTAAAATTATTCTATCAAACATAGAAGGGATGGGACTTCAAAGATGTTTGCCCAGGGGCCTCAAGGAACCATGGCCCTGAATGCCACATTAAATAGCTTTCCGATTGATGTAGATTATTTTGATGTCAAGGTACCTCAAAGAATTCCTACACATAAGCATCATAGCTGTGTTTAAAAATTGGAAAACATTTCACTTGAAGGGGTGTTCATAAGACCGTATATTCATGATATGACACGTTTTGAATATGAATGAGGTTTGTATGCTTGATATGACAACTGTCATTAAGTGTCAATTGCTCAGTTGTGTCATTTTAAATGCAAAGGCGACATTGTTTGAGATGTCTTTGTTATGACAACTTAACATAACCAAATACACCATAAACTGTCTTCGTCTTTGTCATGACATCATAACTTGTCATAAGCATGATTATCATAAGACACCCCATTCAATTTAAGAGTTCCCTAAAATTGTACTTTAATGTTACTACAGTGTGTCCAAAATACCATGCTAATACTATGGAACTTAATAGCAGATCATGGAGAAAAAAGGCCATGAATGAGTGTACAAATCAGACATAGAATTGGCTACTGTGGGTATAAGACAGGAATAAGGCCTAAGTGAGCCCCTGAGAGTGAGCATTTCAGAAATCTTTCAAGCCTGTTTATGTATTCCTCATTGATCCGGGCAAGTGGAGGAGAAGGTAGAGGGCGTCGGGGGAGGGACAGAAGAGCTTTTATGTCTGATTAACTCTCCTCCAAATCTCCCCGGACAACAGGAGCACTGTGAGGAGGGGCGGATCGCCTGGCAACGGTATTTGGTGGGATACATCAGTGACAGCATTCCGATCATGACTGTCCTGTGTCTCCTCTACTCTTCCAATAATATTTATCAAAGTGCTTTCTGCTCTACGTTGTCTGACAGGACAATATTTATAATACCGCTCACTTTCGGTCTCGCCTCACTCTACTTGATGCACTAAGAAAAGAGATACTTTGTCACTGATTGTGAAGGGTATATGACTGGGATTTTAAAGTCAGAGGCACTTTAAAAAGTGGGGGCAGTTTCATTATTAATGCTTTCCGTGTCTTTACCGAGGTTAGACATTAGACTAAGCAAACACAGACCGACCTGACAGCATTATATCTTACAATGTTAGGAAACTTGCTTTGCCTACATTGCCTACTAGATCACATTAGCATGAAAAAGTCGTGAATGAAACAAGGCTCCTGTTTCCACTGCTGGTCAAGGAATGCGCTCCAAAAATAACTGGCAGTGGATTCTGGTAATGTGGGCCACAGGACTGTGTGCCAGCAAGCTCTCATATAGGGATACTACTGCTACGCATACTATCTACCAAGCGGTTCAAGCTAAAGCTAAAAATATACTCTACGCAAGTATGCTAACGCAGATGTGAATGCTACACCAAAGTGCATATTCCTGTCAGATAGACTTAACATGCAACCTTCCTCAAACGGTAACACGTAAGATGAGGTGATGGAGTTTGAATGTCAAGTATCTTTAAATGCTTTGATGTAGCTAACAACGAAACAGTTGAACTAAAACTTGCTTAGCAAGACTTTCTTCAAATTGTCCCACATAGAAATCTGATATACGTTAATATATGCAAACTTTATATATGACATATAAGTTGATATTTGGATTTCCAAGATATTTCAAAATACAGGGGTCCCTTGTCAATTGTAGGAGTTACGTTATAAAAATAACCCGCAAAATACATGAAATCCGCAAAGTTTCCGCAATTATTATAGATGTTTTAAGGCTGTAATACCCCTCACTACACACTTTATACACTTTTCACATACAGGCATTAACATTTTCACATTTTTTTCTCATTTAAACATTCTCAAAGTTCCTCCAAAGTACCTTCGTAGAACAATAAGTCCAGTATTATAGAATAAAACCAAAGCCAATGTGACCTTCATTTATTTATTCCATAATGGCGCCCTACAGTCGCGTAACTTCTACCTTTCTTTAGCATGTCCAGAAGTTCAACGTTTTGTGCAATGGTTACCATCTTACAGCAGTTGCATTTGACGGAGCGCAACGTTTCATCGACAAACTTGCAAACATACAGTACAGCACTTCAGAGTCACACTACTAGTAAACGAAGATTTTTGTAAATTTGGCAAGCTAAACGCATTCTGTACTGTACAGGAGACACGGCACGGAGGAGTTGATAATAGTCTACAGCCAGTCAGGATGCAGAACACAATGCACTAATCAGTATGCAGAAAACAATGCGCTGTAGAAAAAACCATTTCAATATACACGAAAAAAATCTGCAAAACTGTGAGGTCGCGAAAAGTAAACCGTGTTATATCGAGGGATCGCTGCACTGCGAAAATGGCTGCTTTTATATTTTTTCGACCATATGAACAAATATGCACATATGTTAAAAAAATATTAGCTATAATTTTATATATGTTCATACATGGTCATATAAAAACATATAGAAACACATACTGAATACATTAATTTATCTAATATATTTAAACGTATTTTGTATGTTCAATACAAAATATACTAAACGTTCATATTACGTACATTTAGGGCGTACTCACACTATGCTATCCGAACTGTGCCCAGGCCTTCGTTTGAGAAGTGTGAGTGCTCTGAATCGGGCTCAGACACGGTTCAGATGGCCGGCACTGGCTCGGTTGTGCCAGAGCACGGTTCACTTGGGCTTTGGTGCGGTACGCTTGTAGTTTGAGTGCAAAGCATGCCTGAGACTGAAACTGAAGACGAGACAAGACTTTTAATGGAATGTTTCTTATATGTTTATTAATCATTCTTACTGTTCAATGAGTGCAAACTGTCATAGATTATTAAAGACACAAACCCCTCTCCGCATAACAGCTGCACCTTTTACAAACTTCCTAATTCCTGCAGGACGATGACTGATTGTTTATGAGCGTCAAAAGTGGCTGATCTGTTCTGCGAAATATTTGACTGTGTGTCACTGCATCCCAAATGACTAAAACGATATAACTAAAGAAATCTCCACTGTGCTGAGCGAGAGCGCTTCATACTGAGCAGCGCATCATCGATGACGTAAGCGTGCTCAGGCGCGAATGCAATGTGAGTGTGGGCGTAAGTGCAGGAGGGGGGACAAGCGTGATTTGGCCCGGTTCAAGGCAACTGTACATAGTGTAAGTGCGCCCTTAGTTAATTCTATAAATCCAATGGCAAAAAAATGAAAGCAACTATTTTTGCAATATTTCACAAAATATGCAATATATGTTGCGTATATGACATATTTTATATTTGTGGAATCCAAATATGAACTTGTATGTTACATATGTAATTTCCATATACTGTACTTTATGTGGGGTAGCTGCCTGTCAACAACTGAATATCAAGCCGGTTTGAGAGTGAATTCAGAAATATTCCCACAATCATACTCAATGGTGGCACTTGTGGCAAGGTTAAGAATGCAATGCATAAAAATTGAGGTAACTAAATCATTCACATACTTGCGTATGAGTACATTTCAGCCTTTCAAAAGAAGTTTGCAATGAGTTTATCTCAATCCTGCCTGTTTTATACACCCCCATCCCTAAAATACCACGATCCCTGTAATACAATCCTCCTCACACTTGTACTAACATCACAAGCCCTTTTGCCAAGACTTAAGATATAATGTTTCTGCATCTTAACCCTTTCCTTTTGAACTCACAGTTGTCCCTACTTCTTTCCCTCTTGTCCCAGGCCCACCTAAGTCGATTACAGTGGCATATCGTTAGAATCGAGAGCTTTGGGTCGGGGTAGAAGGAAGTTAGCAATAGTTTCACCCCCTGCTGTTTTTAAAATTAGACTTTTAGCATTCAAACAGCGGACCTCTACTAAGGGTTTTATTTATAATTGGGCCCCAAGATGTTCTCATAAGTGTATTTTACTGCGTTTAAAATTGGTATACGCAAGTGGTATGCATTTTATAGTTCTATTTTTCATATTTTTGTTTGATTGAACAATGTAAAGCTGTAATATAAATATCCACTCAGCAAATTGTTTAAGTTTTTCAAACCCAAGGAACCTCAAACAATAAAAAAAATAATCGCCACAGTTTTGAAACAAAAAGCACACCAGCTTGCAAAAAAAGAAATCAAGAGGGCTTTACAAATATGGGCTGAACCCCATAAAACAAGTTCGCCTGGCAGGACCAAGGCACATTTGTTAAAAGAAGGGCCAATAAAAAAAATGTTATGATCAAACAAGGTAAGCAAACTGAGGGCAAAAGTCCCTATTTTATGACACCAAAACAAATAAAAGGTATAATTCAATTAACTGGTTGAATAACCAAGTCCAGTTGCTTGTGATTTGACTTAAAAATGGTAAATAGAGTAATTTAATCAGCATGAACATAGAATCTTCTGGTTTCAAACCCAAAACCAAATAATCACCTTTTTTTAAATCTTAAAACATCCTGTTTAATTTCAGGTTTCTATAAGATGTTAAATCCCAGACTTTCTATGTGGACATTTAAAACCTACTACAGAGTATATATCAACAAATTACGAACAAGTTATGATGCAGGTGGCCACTTTGTGGTCATTTTGATGACATGGCTGGTCAGTTGGAAAACCACTGTGAGTCCTGAGAAAAAGTAAATGGATGCAGAAATATCCTCCACTTTCCTTTTCCTTTTTGCAAGTGTAATACACCGGTCCATTCTGAGCTGGGATCGAACCGGCAATTCTTTGTATGCGAGTTGGTTGCTCTAACAATGAGGCTAAAGACCATGGTGAGGTTTAACTGCACAGCACTTCGCTATCAGGCCTCCATTACACTCACCCTAAACCTCATTCTCATCCCAAACGAGCCTCCACATGTAACCCACCAGTCCAACTGTATCCAACCTGATCTGAGCTGGAATGATTCCTGAGCCAGTGATTCTTTACATGGGATTCGTTGCTTTACAAGGAGGCCTTGGCCTCTAGTGTCTGTCGCTAAAGCACCTTTAGAGGTCAGAGGAGTGAGGTTTACCTGCATAGCACTTTACTAGCTGGCCTCCGTTACATTCTCCCTCTAAACATTGCTCCCATCCCGGATGAGCCCCTACGTGTAACCCACCAGTCCTACTGCACTCAACCCGCTCTGAGCTGTGATCCAACCGGCGATTCTGTGCATGGGGGTCGGCTGCTCTAACAAGGAGGCTGAAGACATGGCCTCTAGCGTCTGTCAGAGGAGTGCGGTGTACCTACATAGCACTTCATTAGCTGGCCTCCATTGCACAAGACTTCCCATTTTTTTACGTTGTGATTGGAGATCAAGATTGTGACATCTTAACTGAAATGAAGATAAACCCACAAACAACTGATTGAAAAATTCCAAAAATATATTAAAAAGGAAAATAAAAACAAAATCAATGTGCAAACGTTCTAATATAAATAGACTAGTCAACATGTTAGGAGAGCACCATGGGAAAGGAAAAGAAGGGTGAAAATGAACTTGTGAGTGTGTGTCAGTATTTGTATGTGTGTGTGTATTTTGGTGTTTTGTGTGTGCAAAGTTTTTAGATGATTGAAATAAAAGGGCAGAACCAGGTTCGCAGGTCATTCTGAGAGGTTAAACCCAGTCCTGCAATGATCGTCTGCAGTAAACTAAATACTTGGGCGCTCCTTTCCTCTGTAGCGTGTTAATGATAGCGTAGATCAATCCCAAGATGCACAGCACCAGGACCAGGGGTACCGTCACCATGATGATGTTCATAGTGCGCTCCGTCTCATCTATCTTCAGAACCACATCCACCTCATTGGTTTTCTCCTCCGTCTCTTCTTTAGAGTCAGCGTCATTGGTGTTGTCCCTCTCTTTGTCCTTGTCCTTGTCTTTGTCTCGACCAGCGTCTGGATTGAAGGGTGGCCGCTCGGGCCACTTGCGTCCCGGATCCACATCAGTGTCTCTGTCAGGATCGAGGTCCACATTACAGCCCATGAAGTCTTTAAGAATGGATTTTGGGTAGCCCGGCTCGCTTGTCATTCTGTGGTTGTCAAATTTCCAGTACTTTGCACCCTTGTAGAAGTATGTGTAAGCTGTTTTAGAGACAAACAAAAAAATGAGGCAAGGTCATTACTTAGTGTTTCACAATGCATTATAATTTCCAATACACTATTTTGAATAATTTCTATTGTTTTTCAATGTAAACATGATCTTGATGTGACTGTTACGCTACTGCCTTGCATCATTTAAAGCAGGGGTGCTCAACCCTGTTTCTGGAGATCAACCTTCCTGCAGATTTCAGCTCCAACCCTGATCAAACACACCTGCCTGTAATTATGAAGTCCCAATTATTTAGTTCAAGTGTGATTGAACAGGGTTGGAGCTGAAATCTGCAGGAAGGTTGAGCACTACTGATTTAAAGTGTTGTGCACATGTTTTTTAGCTGCGTTTTTAGACAAAAACTTTTACAGCAGTAAAATTTACATCACTATATTTACATGGACATCAGTAATCAGATTATTTGCCTCAACCTAAATAAGACAATAATATGATTAGGTTGTTAACAAGAGTTGCTTTTTGAATGTTCCTTTCATGATCCCGGTTTACATGCTACATAATTCGATTAACGTCATTGCGTCACCGCGCTATCCACATTTCCTCTGGAGTTTTATGTAATTTTGAATGTTTTATTTTTTATTTGTTGACTTTAACTGCAGTTTGGCACTTTCGTTTTCATTCAGGAATGTTTCATGCATAGCCCCCGTGACAAACAAGATATTGGATGCGAGTATGAACTGCTGGATTAGTGTTGTTTTAATGGAATTCGCAATGTAGGTGTATATGATCCTTCACTAACTCGGTAGGTGCAGAGAACAGTGTCAAACAGCCATGTACATAGACTATCCTGTCTCAAAATGTGGCGAAAATCCTACATGGCGGTAATAGTTTTATTGCGGTGTTTACATGTCTGTACTGCACTTCAATAATGCGACTACAATTAGCATACTCCACATGTCTTGATCCGATTTCTGTTTAGTTCCATTATGACTTTAGTCGGATTAAGGTAATCAAAAATCACTGTTTACATGGTAGACTTTTAATTAGAGTATTGTCTTAATCATATTAAATTCAGATTACTGGTGTCCATGTAAACATACTCGCTGTCAGTTCCAAAGCAGTGGACCAATAAGAAAAACTCGGAAGTGGGACAATCGTTGCAAGTTTCTATTTACAGAGGCTGTGTCCATATAAGGCAAAGGCACGCTGTCCAATCACAAGTGGACAACACTAAGTACAGGTGTGAACAGGCTGTCAAATTTTTTCAGCTTGTCTACTCTCAACAAGCATTTAGAGGTGCCCGAATATGCATTTGACTAGATTGTTGTTACTGGTCTCTGTACCGTCTGTTTACATGTAGAAGAGACAGACAATCTATCCATACAAACTACACTGATTGCATATAACTTATCCAGAACATTTTAAAGCTCAGCAGAATACCAAAACTAAATAAATTAAAGGGCACATACATGAACCCTTTTTTAAGATTTTATATCACTACTATGGTTGTTCTGAGTGTGCCAGTCTAGGTTCAGATCAAAACACAATTCGGATTGTTTTATTTTAATGTGTTAAAAATTGTAATTTTGGGGGCGTGTACACAGGTCGCTGTTTTAGGGGTGTGTTGCTTCACATGAAAATTTGTTTCGACTTCCCGCCAATCTTAACAAGGGGGCGGAGCCAAGAGCGCCCCTGCTTTGTGTACGGCAACAGACAGGCAGACATAGAGAAGCATTCAGCCGTACGTGTACGACCCGGACTCAGACACAGAACAAGCAGAGACCACTGTTGAGGAATCAATAATCCGAATGAGCCAGAATGTGTCAGAGTTGTAGTTACAAAATCATTTATGTCTTTGTACAGTTTTACAGCCGCTATGTAACGATGCATGCATCATCCGTAATGCGTTTGATAAAGTTCGCCATATCAGAGTTCTACAAACAAATACAGACAAGACATAAAGATATCCACTAAGATAAACCCTGCATTAGTATGATTTATATGCAAAAAGGATCGCGGATTGTTGGAAATGATCCATTTTTCAAAAACAATTTATTCGCGAATCCCGAGTGGAATTGTCCCGCATTCTCAAAGCAGTCTGCGCTAAAATGGTTAGCGCAAGCATACGACAGTTTAGGTATATTTTCAGGCACCTGATCGTTAAAGATAAAACTTAGCCACTTAAGCCTCTGTTGCTCATTTCCAGGAAGACAATGAAGGCTCTTGTGTTGAGCCTTGCATCCAAAAACAGCGCAAGGGTGTTCCTTTGGTGGCATCGCTTCGACTCACACTAAGAAAATGGCGGACGTGAAACAACAAACTGAGGATATGGTAACACACGCCTGTCAATCAATATGGGTGGGCAGGGGGACCGCACTCCTACATAAAGTTGCTGTCGGGTTAAAAACCGCTCCAATTGGTCCACCGTTTTTATGTTGTTAAATTGAAAAAAAAGGACTGGGTGTGTTTATATCACCCCAAAATGACGGTCTATACACTATACCTACACATATGACTGTCCAAACAGTAGATTTTTCATCAAAGGTGCCCTTTAAGGTTTTATATAATTATTTAATTAAGTTTGATCAATTTATTATATTTTTCAACCTTTCATACTCCACTCAAAATTACTGTCATTTACTCACTGTCATGTTAGTCCAAATCTTTCTGCAGAACACAAAAGATGATAAATTAAAGATAGCTCCCAGTTTTGGTTCCCATTGACTTCCCTTGTGTCAACGAACACTGAAACTGTTTTAGTCACCAAAGCATATAATTTTGTGTTCAATGGATTAAAGAAAGTCATCTAGGTTAGAAACAACACGATGACAGGATTTTTTTTTCATTTTCATATTGACTATTTCTCAAAAATTATTATCTGTATGTGTAATTGATAGCGTGTCATTGATCCTGTCAACCGTTTTAAACCAGGTACATTCCTTTAATGAGAAAGGGCTTTTAGTGATATAAGTCTTTCCCGATAATATCACATTATTTCCTCAAATCACATTTCATACATTCTCTCACTTCCTTTGTTTCAGCATCTGATTGATGGTACATTAAGGAGACAGGTTGTTGGACTCACTCACCTCCATCATCGCTGAGAAAAGCCCCTTTGGGAGACGACGGCACAGAAGTGCCCCACACACTAATTGGTTTAGGGTAGTCCTGATCTGCGGCTCTGGCCTGCTCATTAAAGCGCCAGTACCTGTAGTTTAACAAACAGAGTTCAATGCAAATCATTTTGACTTTCCTCAATGCAGCCATTTCAGCAACAGCACAGTGATCCAATTTACACATGATATTAACACTGAAATATCTTAAACTGCTTTCAGAGGGGTCACTTTGCTTTTACAGTGCTTACCATATATGAGTACACCCCTCACAAATATAATTAAATATTTCCTATAGGAAGCTTTACAATATTATATTTGTGCATTGATTAGTAAGGTATTGAAGGCAAATCTGGAGCTAATCTAACAAAATAACTTATAATAAAGTTATAATAATTTGAGTTTATAGTAAACTCAAATTTATATGTGAGGAAAAAATATTAAACAAAAAAATAAAATGAGCAAAACTTAAGAGAAACAAAAAAGTAGTAAAATTCTGTTGAAATTGTGTAGTTTGTCATTTCTTTCTTCTTTCATTTCTTGTCATTTCTTTGCATGAATTTAAATGTAGTGTCTTTCCACTTTTAAAGATGTTCGGTGACTAAAATATTATTTTATTAAATATATCCATTTGATAAATCTGTTTTGTTTAAATGCACCAAAATATATGACCTACGTATATTCGAAAAATCAATAAAAAATATTCATTTTCAAAATCTACACTACTTCACAAATTGTAAGAGCAACAAATAATAACTTGACTTCGAGTTGATCATTTGGAAAAGAGGCAGAAGGTCGATTTTTCAGATGGATCATCTCAATCATCACAAATACTGCAGAAGACCTACTGGAACCTGCATGTACCCAAGATTCTCACAGAATTCAGTCAAGCTTGGTGAAGGAAAAATCATGGTTTGGGGTTACATTCAGGATGGGGGCAATTGGCCAACCTAGTCACCATACATGAACATTCTTGAGCATGTCTGTGATAAGGAGGGAGAGAAGAATGAGACATTGAAGATGAATCCAAAGAATCTTGATGAACTCTAGGAGTCCTGCAAGAACGCTTTCTTTGCCATTCCAGATGACTTTACAGAGATGTATGGATGCAGTCCTCCAAGCTCAAGGGAGTCATACACAATATTAATTCTTTTTCCACTGCACCATGGCTTTATATTCTATACTGTACATTATTTCTGTTAAGTGACAAGACTTTTGGCGGTTGATTCCGCTGTGGCGACCCCGGATTAATAAAGGGACTAAGCCAACAAGAAAATGAATGAATGACAAGACTTTTGTCAAAGCAAAGTGAGACCTTACTCATTCATTCATTTTCTTTTCGGCTTAGTCCCTTTATTAATCCGGGGTCGCCACAGCGGAATGAACCGCCAACTTATCCAGCATTTGTTTTACGCAGCGGATGCCCTTCCAGCCACAACCCATCTCTGGGAAAGTCAGACCTTACTGTACTAATTAAATAATTTATTTAAATTATAATTTTTCTTGGTAAAATAAGTGTAATCTAGAGGCTTTTGCCTTTCACATAAGCCACTTCTGATACCAAATAATCAACTAAGTCCAGTTATTATTTGTTGTTCCTAAAACTCGGACAGGCGACAAGACTTTTGTCAGGTAGTGTACTTAATTATGTTGAGCACTGTATATCATTAATGCAAAATGCAATTCAAAACATTGAAGTTAAGCCAACTAATGTTAAATGTTAGGACTGTGGCAGTTTAACAGTTTTAAACATTGCCAGCTACAGTAAGACTTTAAAATAAAATTAAATAAATAAATAAATAAATAAAAAATACGACAAAAATAAACAATCAAGATTTTGATGTTGCAACATGCTGCAGAAATATTCTGTTACCTTGAATGAACATATCTATATCATAGTTAAATCTTTATAAATAAATTCCTAATCTATAAAATATGTATGCAAATATCTTTCAAGATGAAACTATTATTATTATTATCATTCACAAATTTCGGGATCAATTCATTTTTTTCATGAAATTATTGTTCGTGTCAGATGTTAGGTTCTGGTGTAAACGGGGTCAATAAGATATCCCAAGTGACATACAAAACAACTTGAGGCCAATGATTAGACATTAAATATTAGAGGCAGAATTCTTGTTGTACATAAAATCCAGACGATCGCCTCACCAGTCTCCTTTGAAGAAGTAAGTGAAGCCAGAAGGCTCCCACCAGATGGCTGTGTCTATTTTGTCATACGGGATGTCTCTGCCATAGTCCATCAGCTCTTGAGGGTAACCGGACTCCAGGTTGGCTTCCCTGAACAACCAGTACTGACTTCCTACAGGTGGAGTGTGGCAAAGAGAAAAAAAAGAGGACGTAGTGAGAGTCTGATACTGTTTATGTGTGAATTCTGAATATTTTAACCTGGAAAAAAGCTTGTTATATTACTCGTGGTGCACTGACAAAAACGATTCATTGGATTTATTGATTTTTTTAAGGTAAGGTTAATTGAACATTAGTAGATTTAATCTGTCTGTTTAAATTCAGCCCATATAAACTGTTTGCAACCACTTATCTTTAAAAAAAATGAGTAAATCCAGAGAATACTTTTTTTTTCAGTGTGGTTGGTCTGCATTGTGGTGGAAATTCATTTATATACATTATAAAGGTCTGTTCTTTTATTCTTCCATGGATGTACTGTTTACATTAGACCAAGTGTGACCACTTTAACATCTGCTTATCAACAGACAAGATTTGGATACATACATGTTGGTTTAACAAGCTATATCTTCAGGTGGTAGTTAAGACTGAAATATAGACAGTCAAAGGTTAAATGTGTGCGTTGATGTAACTGTGATTCATTCTGTATGTCATTAATGACCTTGTGAGCTTAGCAAACTAGATAAAAAGAGAACACACTCTGTTTCGGTGTCTCACACTCTGCAGAAACCTGCGTTGCTGTATGACTGTCTGACCTTCTTTGCAAAGAATAAAACTTTAAAAAACACTTTGGGTAAGAATTTGCCTCCTTGACCACTGAGAGAGCCTCCTTAAAGAAAATAGCCACGACAGCATCAGTGACATTCATTAATTATTGTTCACACTGTTATCTTTAATGAGTGTATATGTTTGATGAAGGTCAGGAGACAGAACCGGGTCCCACTTTATATTAAGCGTCATTAACTACTATGTACTTGCATCAAAAAATAAATACAATGTACTTACTGTGTTCATAATGCATTTGAGAACACTTGTGGTGCTCTTGAGTTGAGATAGGGGGAGGGTTAAGAACAAGTTTGGTGGTATCGGTAGGTTTAAGGGTAGGTTAAGGTATAAGGGATGGTCAACAGTGTATTTACAAATGTAATTACAGATATTAATTACAGATGTAATTCATACAGGTATTTAATCAAGCAGAAGTACGATGTAAAAACATGCATTTACACAATAAGTACATTGTAATAAATTATAAATTTTAGTTAAGTACATATTAGTTAAGGTATTTATGAAGTGTTTTTATGAAAATGGATAAAATTTTTGTATTAAAAGACTTTAGTGTCTTGTATTTTTGTATTTTTAAAATACTATAAAATACTTTGTAGGAAGTACATGATGCAGCCTCTGATTGGTGCTTACTCAGTTAGTTGCCTAGGCTTGAGATAAGAACAGAAAATTGACTAATATTGAAGAAGGTCGATAATGCCTGGAGTATGGATGAAAATTATGCAACACTCATGACAGACAAATGACCTTAACGACAGTAGGACAGCAAGAAAATAACAGACAAATGACAGTACAGTACTTAATTTGGATGTTTTTTTTGTTTGTTTGTTTGTTTAAATTCAACCCAAATAAGTTGTTTACAACCACTTAACTTAAAAAATTAAATCCAAGGAATCATCTCTGAGTCGTTTTGTTTTTGTATAATGTTTGTGTACAATACTTCATTGGCTGTTTCAAATGCCAGTAGTTGATCTGCAGGTTGTGCATTGAAGATTATAACTGCAAACAATGATAATGATCTTTCAGAAATCATGTTTTGAAGTATTGAAGATTTCAATAGCAAAAAAAAAGAAAAAAAAAAACTTTTGTAATAATATTTAATATGGCAAAAAATTTAAATAACTTCTTCATTTATCATCCAAAATATATATACATAT
>CAIGQQ010034334.1:585087-600795 GCA_903798035.1 Danio albolineatus
TATATATAATACTGTTAAGAGAGGTGTCAACTTTACTAGCCACGCAATGGCTGGAAACACAATAAAGAGATACAGTATGTTCCAACTCATTATCTGCATTGCATGGTTTTTACAGTGATTCAAGAGATCAAATTCCACGCAGAAAGTCCTGTCTTGAAGATGAACAAATTTTATAGTAAAATCACTATAAGGTTTATGAATGCCTCCTCGTCTTGAGTAGAGGTGAATGAGTTGGCAGAGAAGCTGTCTTATACTTGCTCAGAGAAACGCTGTTGCTGTTTACATCACTAAATCAGTTTAATGGTTAAGGGATTGACCAAAAAGTCCTACTGACGGAAGGTTTGCGAAGAAATGTCATGCTCCCTTGTAAAAGTATTTTGTAGTTTTTTTTTCAAAATACAGTATATTATTTTGATACCTGTTGTGGCTGCTGTATTTTGTAGTTTATTTTGATACATGTAAAATAGAGGTATTTGGTATTTTATTTTAAAATACATTTCAATGTATCTTTGCCCATCCCTGCATACAATATATTTAGAGCTTAATAATTATGCTTAAGAGCATAATCATGTCATAACAGCCTGATCTCATGAGAAAACTACTTTACATATTGTCGGAAAAAAATGGCTAATTCGTCCAAATACATATGATTTCATTCATTTGAAAATGTAGATTTTTAAAAGTTAGCATGCCTTTAAAATCCCTTATAACCATCATTGGGTATGAGCAAATCCCACTAAAAGGTACAAATGGGAATTAGCCACTACATTTACCTTTAGTCATTTAGCAGAAGCTTTGTCAACAGTGACTTACAATTGAGGAGGAATTCAGCAATTCACCAAGACAAGGCAATACACACAAGAAGTGCTAAATATACAAAGGAACTGTCTGAATCACAAAATCAAATTGCAGTTGGTATTGATATTGTGTGGTATTATTTGGTGTCACATTGGACCAAAACATACAGGCTTTGCTCACAAAGAACAAAACTCTTTTTCTCTTCTCCCCATATTGTTCGTTGTGTTCCTGGTCAAAAGTAACTGGTCAAAAAATAGTTGGAAGCAATTTCTAATAATGCTTTTGTAACCTATCTGGTCCAACATCCACCCTTCGCTGTGAGCGAGGATCAAACCAGCAATTCCAGCAGGCACTCTAATGAGGAGACTAAAGATCGTGGCCTTTAGTGTGTTTCACTAGAGCGCCTCTTGGGATCAGCGGAGTGAGGTTTACCTGCAGAGCACTCACCAGCTGGCCTCCATTACACTCACTTCACTAAACCTCACACCCATCCGGGTCACGGCACCAATATAATCCTTTAGGTCTGACACCTGCTCTAAGCAAAGCTCAAACCAGCAATTCCGGCAATAGAGGTGGGTGCTTTACCAAGGACAACACCTCTTAAGATAAAAGGAGTGAGGTTCAGAGGCCTCCCATGCTGAAATTACTGGTTCAAGCCCTCCTCATAGTGGACAAGTAAATTTTGAAATGTTGAGGGGTTACGTTGGGCTTTGACCCAGATGGAAATGAGGTCTTATAGGAGCCAGCTGGTGAATGCTGTGTTTAAAACTCACCTGATCTCAAGAGGTTTTCTTATGAGGAGGATAAATTAATGGTTCATTCCGTTGTGGTGATGCTAAACAGGACTGCACAGAGCAAAAAATCTCATATGCCATGCATTAAAACCTTGATTTGTGGAATCTCCTGCACATTGTCATAGGCAATGTAGTTTTTCTTGTATGAAATCTGCTATTAAATATGACTTTTCTAAATAGATACAGGGGTTCATCCTGAAATTCAACAGTTCCTCATAATTTATTCTCACTCAAGTGGCACTAAACCTTCAATTTCTTTCTTCTGTTGAACCCAAAATTAG
Source organism: Danio albolineatus (assembly GCA_903798035.1). Taxonomy (NCBI): domain Eukaryota; kingdom Metazoa; phylum Chordata; class Actinopteri; order Cypriniformes; family Danionidae; genus Danio; species Danio albolineatus. The sequence goes on from CAIGQQ010034334.1 coordinate 586,961, forward strand.
TTTTTTTAAAGAATGCTGCAATAAAGCAGCCATTGAAATCCATAATAGGAACAAAAAATACTGTGGAAGTGAATGGCAGTTTTTTTCCTAGTATATCTTCCTTTGTGTTAAGTAAAAGAAGGAAACTCACACAGGTTTGGAACAAGTGGAGAGTGAGTAAATGATAAAAGAATCCATCTAATTCAACAAAAGAATATCTATGACCAACAGTGGAGCTCCCAACAGGTATATCATGTTATTTTTAAAGGGTATTTTCCATATAGATTGTTGCACTCCGTTCATTGTAATCTCAATGCACCACCTTGGTGTTGTTAAAGACTTTGATATCAGCCACCTGATATTTAAAAAATATGGTTAAAAAAATAATAACTTCAAAAGATTCAAAGATGGATGTGAAAAAGTGAGCAGAAGTTGAAAACAATGGTGAGGAAGCAGAAAAGACAAGAAGTGGGAGGCCGGTGGGTAACAAGATTTCATGGTGCACGTACAGGGACTTTCCAACCTTTTTACACAGTCACAGAATCCCCAGCCCTGAACCACAGATTTATCTTTATTCTCTATTATAACACACATTACTGCATTACAACACAACAAATGATGCACCAACAATGTGGCTTTACTTCGATTGTCATATATTTCTCCATTCCATGGAGCTGTTGCAGGAACATTGAGATAAGCTTGAGAGATTTTATGATTTTACAGTATGGCAGACACTGAGGCACCATCCTCATGGACCCTTTTGATTCAGTGGGCCCTTTTCCAAGTCCAGCCATTGCTGTTAGCATCTGGTAGAACCGCTAGCTGACGCAATGGCCTCGCCTCACAAAGAACAGATGTTGCTCCCCAAGATTTTTGGTGGCTCGGTTTTCTCCAATGGCACAAATCCAAAATTTAAAGGGCCTTGCCAATGACATCACTTGCCCTACATGGGCTTTATGGAAGCAAGCTTCCCTCAAGTGCAACAAATATGCATTCACGTCCACAGAAATTCTCGCTATTAAGATATTAGATATTAATCAGAAGTTTTTCAGAAGTTCATATGGTGGCAGAGAAAGCTCAAACATGCTGCAAGTTAAGAAATCCCATGCAAATAAAGAATCACACTACAAGTAGCACAGTCCACAACACAAATGTGTATGGGGACCCCAAAAAGTGATCAAACTTGCTGGTTCTCATTTAGAGTTAGAGGACTTGTTGGAGAGCTGAGAAGGGAGTTTTTACATTTTTTTTATTTTAACTTCCTGGTCATACGATTCCTAATTCCTTGTATATTAATAATTCAACAACACTGCAAACTGTACACAGGAAATAGCTGGGTTTGTCACTTTTTAACTGACCTGAACTGAAAGTGCACAGTGTTTAAAACTATTGATTCATCTATAAAAGAGTCGACTCATTGTGCTTCAAATGATTCATCTTGATAACGAGTCTTTAGCCGTTTCGGCGTGACATGGATACGAAACTTAAGCCCTGCCCATTTGTGCACAAACCCAGGAAAATTTAAACCCCCGGCCCCACCTACAAAAACAGTAGCAAGAAAAAGAAAAAGGAGAAAAAGAACACTGTAGCAGACGCCGGTTGAGTCGCGAAGACGCTGTGCTCAGCTGGATATTATTGAAAGTGTGAGGATGAACCAAAGATGAAACTGTGAAGAGTCAGTGGTTGAGGTTTATTTTTGCAAAAATACCTCAGCATTATAGCCCCAGCCTTGTGCTTGAGCAATCTACATGCTTACAACGGGGGATTTGTCAGCCGTTTGTTAAAGGAAGGATCAGAAAAGACTTATGATGTATGGGACTTTAAAGTACACAGTTCATGGACCAGTTTCTTCCTCCATTTCACAAGTGTAAGTACGTGCGATTAAAAAGGTTGCCTCCTTATTTACTCTAGCTTGCAAATTATGTAAATTTTGTATTTAATTGTGTTTTGTTACTTGTAACCGCTTGTAGTGTATCTGGTTAACTCTTTATATTCTCATATCGCATCTAAAGCCACGATGAAAACGTGACGCGTGTCACTTTGTTTTCCGCATTTAAATGCATTTGTGAGCTCCTTGTGAGCTCCTTGCAGGATGTCCATATAATCTGGAGTTTAGTGAAGTGAGGTGTGATTCTCTGGTGCTGCTGTGGGCGGAGCCTCTGTACAAGGGCCAATCAGAGATCAGCGGCTATATAGTGGAGATCAGTGAGGGGGCGGAGTCTGAGGATTGGACTCGTGTGACGAGCGAACTGGTGACAGAAACTCACTTAAAGGTCTGGGGTTTTTATTTCCCTTTAGGTAGCAGTACATTTAGGAATAGTGTGCAAAGTTCAGAATGTAATTATTTGGATTGATGTGCAGTCTACTTTTATTGTTAGTTTACAATACTTTATAGAATTTGAAACTACATTAAAACAAGCATTACATTACAAGTACATGATTTAGTTAAGAATAAACTGGAGTGTTTGATGTACATAATCAGAATAAAGATAGGAATTAAGTTATGTTTGGCACACGTTATCAGAATCAGAATCAGAAAGAGCTTTATTGCCAGGTATGTTAACACATACGAGAAATTTGTTTTCATGAAAGAGCTTCTACAGTGTGACAGAATTACAGAGACAGGACAAAAAACAGATAATAAAAATATTTTAAAAATAGAAGTAAGTGTTAAATGCAGATATACAAATGGAGAAATGTATGTACAGGTGTATTACTATGTACAACATTATATGCAGCTGTTATGTGCAAATTGGCATGTAAAGTGTTCCTATGCTGTTTGTCGTTGCTTGTTGTCGTTGCCACCATCAGCTGTTCCTACACACGTGTGGCAGTCAGGTTCCGAAATAGTTCCGCTTTTGCCACTGTGTAGATTAATACAGAACGTGTGTCACTGTTTTTACTTATGATTAAGAATAGAGCAATATGCTGGTGTTTAACTGCACTGGGTGTAATTTGTATTAACTTTAACGCACTCCTGCATTGGGCTCACTCACATGCTTGCCAACATTTGTCCCTGAAAATCCGGGAGACCAGGGGGGTTAGGTTCAGGGGTGAGGTGTCGGAATAACACTGTTGAGAACCGGGTACTGTGTCCTGTGGTGTTGGTAACTACTGTGAAGCGTGTTTCGGGCTGCCGCTGCGACAAGATCCTATACCAATGTTGGCGACCTGGGGGTTTCACAGATCGTACCAAAATCCTGAGGACCGGAGGGATTAGGATGGTTGAAATTATGGGAGTTTTCCTGGAGAAATAGCAAAATGGGCATTTCTCTCTATCTCTCGCTCTGAACGCAATCGACCAGTCGCAACAGACTGTCATCGGTCCAATCAGCGCAGACTAGCATCACACTAAGGAGGGGTTTGGAAACAAATGAATCGCTGAACCATTCATATGGGAGTCATTGGGACAATTAGGTAACAATGAATGCATATTATAAGAAAATGAAAGTGGCTTTTGACCTTCAGCCTGTTGTTGGAAACCCCCAAAACCAAAATATGACCCCTTTTAATGTATAATAGAGGTCTTTAAAGTATTCACTGTGATTTGCTTCTTTTCAAAATTTATAGTCAATCTTCAGAATTATACAGCTTCAAATGAAATTGTCCATTCACCTTAAATCCATACATAAACCAGAAAAAGCCATGTCATTGAAACCCTACCTGTAAAATCCATCAGACTAACACATAAGTGGCTGAGGGAAATCAAGGACGCTTCCTGTACTAAATGACAAATGTGGAAATAGATGGCTTGTTCTAATGTAAAAAGCACTTCAACGTGATGTAACGCTGCCAGCCTGGGTAATAATTCCTCTCGCCGATATAACATTTTTATGGTCTATATTAACTTTTAGCAGCACAGAGCTATATCAGTGTTCAAGTGCAGTTAGAACGGGGAAATACCTTTGAAAAACACAAATCGCCCATCATGCCTCTCATACGCGGCGTCGATGTCTCCCGGCAGACCCCTCCAGAAGTGTCCGATAGGCATGGGGTAATTATCCAGCACTCTGTTCCTCCGCACTCTCCAGAACCAGCGACCCTGAGGAGACAATAAGAGATGAATCAGCGGCTGGACGATGATGCGTGTGTATTTCTGTCCTAATGGTGCTCAGGTTTATTAGCAGTCCCTAAACCCTCAGCTGATATGTGTACTGCCAAGATTAGGAGGGTTTCTGGTGCTCCTCCAGACAATAAAAGGTTTTCTCTAGACTTCCAAGCCTACGAACTTCCCTAAACATTCTTCTAGCCGTCAACAATTAACTGAAAGATAATCAGATTACAGCATTTTAAGGGTTAGTTCACCCAAAAATGAAAACTCCGTTATTTATTACTCGCCCTCATGTCACTTAAATCCCCCAAGACCAAAGACTTCAAACTTTAATAAATGCATTCAATGTATTCAACTCAATGTATTTAGGCAATTAGACATGGTCAAGACGATCTGCTGCAGTTCAAATCGAGCATCAGAATGGGGAAGAAAGGTGATTTAACCATCTCTAGGGTTTACAGAGAATGGTCAGAAAAAGAGAAAATATCCAGTAAGCGGCAGTTCTGTGGACGCAAAAAAATTGTGAGAATGGTCAGACTGGTTCCAGCTGATAGAAAAACAACAGTAACTCAAATAACCACTCGTTACAACCTTGAGGCGGATGGGCTACAGCAGCAGATGACACCGGGTGCCACTGTCAGTTAAGAACTGGAAACTGAGGCTACAATTCAAACAGACTCACCAAAATTGGATTTCTGCTGCAACATTCGGATGGCAGGGTCAGAATTTGGTGTCAAAACATGAAAGTATGGATCAATCCTGCCTTGTATCAACGGTTCAGGCTGGTGGTGGTGGTGGTGTAATGGTTTGGGGGATATTTTCTTGGCACACTTGGGCCCATTAGTACCAACTGATCACCGTTTCAACGCCACAGCCTATACCTGAGTATTCTTGCTAAGCATGTCCATCCCTTTATGACCACAGTGTACCCATCTCATGGCTACTTCCAGCAGGATAACACTCCATGTCATAAAGCGCAGATCATCTCAGACTGGTTTATTGAACATGACAATGAGTTCACTGTACTCAAATGGCCTTCACAGTCACCAGATCTCAATCCAATAGAGATCTGGTTAAAAAAAATAATTGTTTTTAATATATAAAATTAAAGTTAATGTATTTAATGTATGATGTATGTATTTCTGAGCTGCTAAATTATCAGCCCCATTACTCCAATCTTCGGTGTCACATGATCCATCAAAAATCATTTTAATAAGATAATTTGATGCTCAAGAAACATTTCTTACATCATCAATGTTGAAAACATATTTTTGTGAAAACTGTTATGTAATGTTCATTCATATGATATTATAATGATTAACTGTCTGATATAATAAAAAATGTGTAATATAAAAGTAAAGATATGCATAAAGTTACAAAAAAGTTATTTTGAACTGTTCATTGAGCAAAGTATTAGTGCTGGGTAATCTTAATCGTGATTAATCATATCCTGAATAAAAGATGACATCATTTAAGTATGTGAATAAAAAAAAACTTAATAAAAAAGATTTTAAAAATTCTGATACACGTCCATCTATGTAACAAAATAGTTTTGTATAATTTTATTTGAATGAATGCGTGTGTGTATCAGATAAACTGCACATGATATATGTCAGTGCAGGCTCTCAAACTGTGGTACGCGTACCACTAGTGGAACACAAGCTTCCTTCTAGTGGTACGCGGAGGAATCGCTGAATAATTAAAGTAAAAAAATAAACACATTTTTTACCCTTTGACGCGTATGACAACACCGATGTGATCAGTAAATTGATTTTAATAGGCTAAACCTTTTACTTAGGTGGCTGACAAAAAATATATATATTCTTAATTAGGAGAATTAATCTACCTTGTTTTTGAACTGTGCAGTGCTGTAGCTGCTTAATTATATGGTGGTACTTGGAGAGACTATTTTTTTCTGGAGAAAAAAGCTTGAGAACCACTGATATATGTATATATGATATGTGCTTAATCTTGATTAATCCTTGCCCAGCACTATTCAATGTTGTTGTTGTTGCTGTTTGTACAAAGCAAACCACAAAGCAGAACAAATGTTTTTTATCACTGACAATCACATGAACTCATATTGATTGAACACCAATAATGACCGATCATAACAGAGCACCAAATCAGCATGTTAGAATAACATCTGAAGGATCATGTGACAGCAATCATGTGAGCAAGAAAGTTTTTTTACTTTTTTACTAAATAAAAGAATGTTTCCAAATTAGTATCGTATTTAGCCAAAAATAATGTTAAAAATTGCATAAAAATGTATTGACATTATTAGTGAACATCAACAAACATAAATGTCATTTCATGACACCTGAAGCCCTGACCCTTAATATGAGCTTCAGTTTTAATTTAAGCTTACTAACACAAACTAATCAAGAATGTATTCTACAGTATACAGTTGAAGGTAAACACATCATGCAAATGACACACACACACACACACACACACACACAAATACACACATACGCACATACACTATATTCTTTACACTCAGTCTGGCTGAGTGTTCCAAACCAAGCCCAAATTAAAACCAGAGCTGATTCTGTGGCCAGCACACTCTAAATTTATCCCACTTTCTCCCTATACACTCCTCAACAAAACACCACACACACACACTGAGAGAGAGAATGAGACACACACCTTGTTTTTGCATAAATGAAAACAGTCATGAAGAAACTTATGTTTTGTTTTTTGTTTTTAAATAGAGAGAAAGGCACACTCCTGGCCTTTTATACTGTACACAGGACATGTAGATTACTGCTGGGCTGCCCTTCACTCAAGGGCATCTGATTGCTGTCTAATGAATAACTTGCAATAACTACTGAGGTCTGTTAAACAGTAACACCTGTTGGAAAAACAAATTCAGACATACTTAAATACTGTACAGTAAGCCCAGTAAGATTTCCTCTTGCTCACCATTAGTACAAATGTGTTGTAGCAATGTTATAATAGTTATTGCCGCTTAATTTACTTTGTTTGTGGAAAATGTGATATACTTCGATGCAAAAGTTAATTAAATAGTTTTCTTTAGCAACGATACATCTAATTGATCAAAAGTGACATTAAAGTTGCAGTATGTAAGTTTGACACCCAGTGGTTGAACTAGGTGTTGCACTCCTGGATCAAAACAAACACAAGAGCAGGTTGCCAGATTGTGGACAGGAGCGAGTGATTTAAAACTTGTTTTAAATAATAGCAACGGCACCCGATAGAAGGAATATTCTCCATATTAAAAGGATTTTTTGTTCCAACCAACACCTCAAATTGATATATTAGAAACTGTTTCTATTTCTCACAGGTGAACAACAGAAAACTGACAATGATCCCCTCAGGTACACCTCATGTGCTTTATTCAGTGTTAAATGCTAATAATGTGAGTGTAAATGTCATTAACATGACATCTATTGCCATAAACTCAAAGCAGCAGCAGATAGTTCACCTCAGATCTTGAAAATAAAATAAACCGTTTAAAATTGAACTTTAAACATCTGTTAAAGAGGGTTAATATGTATTAATTAGATTATAAACCTTACCATTTTGTGAGTGAATGCATATTCTGTGCTTCTGAATGGCTGTATTAAAATTTCTGTCGTGTTTCGTCTGGTGCAAACAGCCAAATTGCTCATCAGTGCTTATTTCGTCAAGAAGCATGTTGTTAGTAGGTTACAGTTTGACCTGCTCATCTAAAGTTTACATTCGTAATATTTATATTATTTGCTAATCAATAACCAACTCATGTGGAACTCTGAATCTGGGTCTCATTTCAGAGGCTGCTACTGTCCAACAGAGGTTGCAGGTCACGGACGCATGCTTTCAGAGCCTTTCTGACTAAATGATGAAATGTGTGATTTTATATAATATAATATAAAATATATGAATATAATTGGCTAAACTGGCATTGGACAGGTTAAAATTACCAAAACGAAGACAACGGTTCTGGCAGAGAAAACACATGTTCAAAGCAGAATATCTGACTTTAGCATTGTTTTTCAGATAAACAAGAATGTTCACTTAGCATGTTTCCTAAACATCTGCAAACATATTATGGTACTTTTATGCTTTAGAAGAGTCAAAAAACAGCACTTTTAAAAGGCTCATAATAGTTTTGGACAGCATGCCAAACAAGCTTTAAAATCAATCATCAGCTAAGTGTGAACTCTTGAATTACATCCACATGGCTAACCACAGCACTGTCATGTTTCCTAAATGACATCATTAGGTTTTATTTTCTTGTATGCAAATTGTTTAGTCACACATTTCCATGTATGAATATCTCTTCAGTTTTTTATATTCCATAAATTTCTTCCTTCGATTTTCACCAGCAAGACTAAAGCAAAATAAAGCACCTACTTCATCTAATGGACAGAAAGTGAAAGATCATATGATGTGGTTGTGTTTTTCAGGAACTAAAGATCCTCCACCACAGAGAGCACTTCTTTCATGCTACAGCGAATCACATGACGTGACCCGACCACAAAACCGCAACTCAGGCAAAAGGAGATGAAGTCTGAGGAATCTCCTGATCAACTCCAGACTCAAAAACACGACTCCTTTCCTCTTTATGGAGCTCTGCCCCGTAACAAAGAGCGGCGCTGGGGGTTTTTACGGCCCATTGCCCAACACAGCCTGATTGAGAGCAGGCCGAGCACAGCAGGCCTTCACCTGTGTGTCAGAGCTTTCACCTGGAACTCAATTTGCTTTTTTTCAGCATTCAGTGGTGGAGTGAATTCAACGAAGCATATCAAAAACATGCCAGGCACATATTTCACACAAACACTAGCAGAGAGCAGTTTCCATTACTGCAAAGAAGGGCTCTCAATGGATTCAAATTCATTGAATCGAACTAAATATTTAAGCCATCTATCAGGGATCACCAATCTCGGTCCTGGAGGTCTGGTGTCCCTGCAGGGTTTAGCTCCAACTAGTCTCAAAACACCTGCCTGGATGTTTCAAGTATACCTAGTGAGAGCTTGATTAGCTTGTTCAGGTGTGTTTGATAAGGTTGGAGCTAAAATCTGCAGGACACCGGACCTCCAGGAACAAGTTTGGTGACCCCTGCCATTTATCAATTCTCTGATGTTCACTGACAAAAAAGCTGGGTTTCCATTACTTATTTTGTACGTAAAACAGGCTGATATTGTGCTTTGCATAATATTAAAATGGTTTTAGCTTGAATATTATTGGGCAGGACTTTAATAGTCACTATGAGAACAACAACAGACAGCAAAAGCAGCACTTCCCAGCCATGTAAACAGTAACTACCTCAGATTCTTTCCAAAATCTGAGGTAGTTACTGTTTACATGGCTGAGAATATTTTGTTTAATGAAATTAACAAGAGGGCGCCACAGTGGCGTAGTGAGTAGCACGTTCGCCTCACAGCAAGAAGGTCGCTGGTTCGATCCCCGGCTGGGTCAGTTGGCATTTCTGTGTGGAGTAAGCTAAATTGGGTAAATTGGGTAAATTGGGTAAGCTAAATTGTCCATAGTGTATGTGTGTGAATGAGAATGTATGGATGTGTTTCTCAGAGATGGGTTGTGGCTGGAAGGGCATCCGCTGCGTAAAAGAAATGCTGGATAAGTTGGCGGTTCATTCCACTGTGGCGACCCCGGATTAATAAAGGGACTAAGCCGAAAAGAAAATGAATGAATGAATTAACAAGAACCTAAAACAGCCAGAAGATACTGTACAGTGTACATATCTAAACAGTCGGTCTCAGACTGTCATTTGAACGAATTGTTTAATTCAGCAATGACGTAAATAAATAGCTCATTGGTTCATTGAATCATTTACTGTAGCTCCAGCATTCTGTTTGCACTCGTGCTGTGCAGGACATAAACATCCCTCGTGTGATACTGTGCTTGTTCCTCATGTGATATTGCTTAACTATATCATATGACACAAATATGAGAAAGAATAATTATTCACAAGGCATTATTGCCCCAATGTCTTGCATTTTAGTTGTTGTCCTGAATCACTCCACACCAATCATTATCAGTATGAAATTTAAAATGAGACAAATCTCAGAGCTTTTATTACGAACTAATTTATTAAATGTATGCAGTAAAGGAGCAACATGTAAGATTAGTTCATTAAAATATCTAAAAAATACTAGAAGAGTGTTATATAGTTTGCTGGGATATATACTAACCTTATGCCAAATGTTTCAAAGAATGTTTAAATCCAGAGAAATAAGCATTTACAACTATGGAGACAGACTGTGTCCTGTGTGGCCATGATAATGATGTCATAAACCCTCAATTTCATGTTTGGTTTTATAGAAAACTGTGAAATATAGTGAAGCTTTAATATGTTGTGTGTTTTATTAGACTCCACAAAGCAGCCTTAGAACACAAGCCTAAAATCTATTTAGTATAATAACACAGTGCTGTTTCATCTTCACATGATCACAGCTGTGAGTGTGGACGTAATGAAGAGCACAACTCCCATCATTCCACTCTCATAATCAAACTACTCCTTTGTTTGTTGTGAATACGCGCCCTCTAGTGGTGAAAGTGACACACTATGCCTTTAAATTGACAGTCCTGTAAAGTAATGAAAACTAAATAGGTTTTTAGATATCGAGGGTCTCACCTTAAAAACAAACATCTCTCCCCTGAGCATGGTGACAGTGTCAAAATTGCCCTCACAGATGTTGGGGCCGTAGTGATCCGGGCGGTCGGTGGTGCGAGGCCTGTCTGGCCGGCGAGGAGGTGCTCCTGGGGGACTTTTAGGAGGATTGGGAGCTTTGGGGTCTGGATGAGCCGGACGTCGTGGGGTCACCGTGGGCAGAGCCTGGGTCGGAGAGCTGCTCGGGGGTCCTACAAGAAAGAGTGGAACAAACAAAAGCAAATTACTTTAGAATTTGAAGCTACAAAAGATGTAGCATTAGTGACCCTGGACCACAAAACTTATGTCTTTTGTTTAAGCACTTAATTTAGACAACTTTGAAGACCTTTTTCACAGTATTGTTTCCTCATAGTTTTTTTTTTATGAATGCTCAGATTCCACATTTTCAAATAGTTGTATATCCGCCAAATATTGTTCTATCCCAGCAAACCGTAAATCACTGGAACACTTATTTATTAGCCTTTAGATAATGTACAAAGTTCCATTTAAAAAAATAATAATTAAATAAATTTAAATAAATTATATTTACATCCTTAAATTAAATTGTACATCTTTAAATTAAATTAAATTGTACATTTAAAAAAATTGCTAATTTTTTAATTAAATTAAATTAAATTAAATTAAATTAAATTAAATTAAATTAAATTAAATTAAATTAAATTAAATTAAATTAAATTAAATTAAATTAAATTAAACTTGTTACAAATCCACCATTAAATGAACTACATATCCAGTCATGCACCGCTCACACACACCTGTTCCTCATTTGGTTGATTACACACTCACGGCTGGGAGCTGCTCATGAATTGATTAGATAGACTTTATAAACAGCATACACACACTTCAGTGCTGAGTTTTGTTTACCTGTATTGTGAACATTGCAAAGCATTTTCCTTGCCTTGCCGTGTTAGACCCTTGACTTGTTTTATTGTTTACTCCTGTCTGCTGCCTGCCCTTTGACCATCTGCCTGTTGTATGACCACGACTCTGGATTTGCCTGTGTACATCTGATTGCCCCTGTGTTGACAGTTGCTTGCCTGACCATTCTTGTTAATGGTTAATGGATTCTTGTTAAAACCTGCATTTGGATCGGCACTTCTGTTGTCAGTGTCCCATCACAGTACTAAACTAAACTAAACTAAACTAAACTAAACTAAACTAAACTAAACTAAACTAAAACTGAAACTAAACTAAACATAGTTAACTAAAATTAAACTGTACATCTTTAAACAACATTAAATTGTAATTTTTTAAATAAAAAAAACGAAACTATATTGTATTTCATTAAATTAATTTAAATTAAATGCACATTTTTAGATAAATTAAATTAAATTTTAATTTAATTGTACATCTTTAAAATATGCACTTTTAATTAGAAGTATTCATGAAATACAGTCATTATGCATTATGAGTAATCAGAATAAAAATGTCTATTAAAACCTATAATAAAACAATGAAAATTTGGGAAGAAAAAGAGTTTGACTATCATAAAATCCCAAGTTTTATTTATTTAAAAAATAAACACTATCAATAAAAGTATGTTCAATACCAATGATGCCAGTCTTCACCACCAGTTATAGGTGAAATCATAATAAATAATTTGCTGTGTCACGATCAAAGCTCCATGTAAAGTGACTCTGGTGCTCCCTCTCAGCTCTATCTCCCTCGTGCCAAACTTAAATAAACATTACTGAGTCCACAAAGACCTGATTATTTCAAAGGAAAAGTAAACCGACCTACTCCCTAAAAACTGCTTACTGCACTTAAACAAACAAAATAAATGTTTTACAACAGCACGTGTTTATGATAACCACATTAACCAGGAAACTAACTGCTAACAAAACTAAATCTAAAGCTGTAAATCTATAAACATTTTCAAGTGGTTCTTACTGGGGATAAAGCAGCTGATAAGGGGAAAAACAATGAACAGGGTTTGAAAATAAGAAGCAGCAGACCTGAACAAATGCACAGTGTATCTAACACTATGCCATAGTTTTGCCATAAAACACTTCTTCATACTCATTTAGCTCTATTATACAGTAGAATACATTCCTACTGTATTATAATATACATTCTATGTTATAATATTCATAATACATTTAAAATCTGTATCATTTTGCCTTCCAGATCCAGTAAAATCATCCTTTTAAAAACTCATCATTTATTGTTGTGATCAGAAATTGATGAGCATTTTATCAGAGGTGCAAAGTTATATATTACAAACACTCAAACTACTGTAACTGAGTAATTTTTCTCAGGAATTGTAATTTACTAAGTAGTTTTAAAAACATGTATATTTACTTTCTCTTGAGTGCATTTTTAGTGCAGTATCTGTACTTTTACTCCTCTACTTTCCTTCAACCTGCAGTCACTACTTTATTTCTTTCTTGTCTGTGGGGATTAGAAAAAATCACTCCTGTGATTCCTGCACAATCAAATCGCACATGATAGAAGGTAAATCGCATCATAATGAACTACCTCAAGACATGAGCGATTTCATAATTGCGGCAAACTGTTTGGAAGCATTAAAAGTGTCCAAGAAGATGTCCAAAATCTTTACATGCAATTAGGGCTGCACGATTAATCGAAAAAAAAAATCATGATCTCGATTCGACCCTAAACAAACAATCTTGATTCAGGTCAGAGACAGGTATAAAGGCGGTTGCACAAGTCTTCACAGCAACATGGACACCTCCAAATGGCGTTAAAAGTGTCACATACTGTATTTATAATGTATAATTCACCCAAAAATATAATTTGTCTTAATGTAAGGATGTATTCGCGGCTGTGAAATCACTCTGAGCTGACCGCGAGCTGTTTGTTTACCACTGAGAATGTGTGCGTGTTGAATATATTGCATGAAGGAATCTGATAATGACAAATGTCTCATTTTACTTGTGAAAAAAAATGGTCTAATAATGTTGTCAATTACAAATGACAAGCATATGTCTCAAACATAATAATTCAACTTCGGAATTATGAATAGTTATAATCTGATGACATCATTTAACTGTGAATTAACAAACATATTCAAAGTCTATGCAGAATCATTTTAACCAACAGTAGAGCTACACATAAGCCTAATATTATTAGTGTTGTTTTACCACATGTTTGAGAATAACAATAATAATATCCTACTCATATTAACCTTTATTTTACATCTAC
>CAIGQQ010034334.1:611055-641713 GCA_903798035.1 Danio albolineatus
ACGTTTCAGATGACAAATCCACTAGAGGGCGCTGTCTACATTTTTGCAAATCTGAAATACGTTACTTAGGGTACATTTTGTTGTAGGTTTTAGATGCACGTCCTCCTTGTACATGCCCATGAGAAGGTCATACAGACCAGCTAGTAAACCACTGACCTAAACCGTTTCCTAAACACGAGCAAAAAGAGTTTTCAAAAGCAAACATAAGAGAAAAGTTCACTGCAATCACATTTTTTAAGAAAGTTTTATCTTGATTTTGCATTGCTCTTATCTCTTTTGTGTAACCATGATTCACCGGACTCAAATCCGAGCACGCTTATTCACAAGTACAACACCATACAATGTGAGCTAACGAGCAAGCTGACCAGTAAAGTTGTACAAATGGAGACAGGTGAGGCAAATGTATTCAATAGCAAATCATAGATATTGTAAAGTTGTCATGTGGTATTTATTTGGTGTTGTGCAAAGAGCTGAATGAAAATAGCACTTTAGTCGTTGATAATATTTCCCTGTAACAAAAGTTGTTGGTGTCATACTGCCACATAATAAAAGTTATTAAATTAAACAAACACATATTTTAACAATGATAATATTAACTTCTCTCAACTTCTCTCAATAAATATTTTTTAAATATTTTTGCTATTACAAGAACAAAAAGCATTTTAAAATAGTTGAAAATTGTCGTTTTACGTTGTAATAATATTTCACATTACTGTTTTTACTGTGTTTCTGAGTAAATAAATGCACTTTTGGTGAATATAAGAAAACATTTTGCATATACTATAATTCACACATAGGATTTAACCAATATTACATTATTTACCAACAGTTGAAGTCAAAATGATTAGCCCTCCTGTGAATTTTTTATGTTTCAAATATTTCCTAAATTATGTTTAACAGAGCAAGGAATTTTTCAGAGTATTTCCTATCATATTTTTTCTTTTGGAGAAAGTTTTATTTGCTTTATTTTGGCTAGAATAAAAGCCGTTTTAATTAAAAAGAATAAAAAATATTAATAAAAAAAATATTTTAAGGTTAATATTATTAGCCCTTTTAAGAAATTTTTTCAAAGCAGTCATGCACAGATGTTTTTACACTGCATGACTATCTGGGGTAGCATTCCGTCACTGCTGTGTTTACACTGCAAAATGCACCGGCGGCAGGGGTTATCAACCTGCATGACTTTACAATAGGAAGAATCTCTGACTACTTTGTCTCGGTCCGCAAACTATGTCTCACAACCAAACACACGTGAGAAGTGACATGGAAACAACCTGAGGTCACGTTGTATATCTTGTTAATAACTACATAATGAAAAAGAAGCCTTTAGTGGGGTAGAAAACTTACTTATTTTGCTCACCTGGCTTTGAAGGGAATTAGCAATTTCTCTCAAACTTTCTTTTTCAACCCGGTTGTGATATTGCTCAGATGACACACCAAACAGACACGGGTGCTCCTGTCAAATTTCCACTAGGTTTTTCTCTATTTTTTTTTAGGTTCAAATCAAGCAGCAACCTCCCGCTCTCCCTCGGGAAGCCAATACAGATGTAACTAAAACTGCAATTCATCGAAATTCCGCTAGTCCTGGCTGCATAATAGAGCAAATCTCTAATGAGCCCACTGTTAAAATGGCCAACTTTACAGCAGAAAAAAAGGTGTTTACAGCCTGGTACAAAGAGCGATTTTGGTTCATATAGCTTATATTACCCTTCATGACAACTGTGAGGGGGGTACATTTTTTTATAACTCATCCGTTTCCTTTATATTAAGCTAAATTAGGTTTGCATAATTAAGGGCGTGGCCACTTGAGTGACAGCTAGTCCCGCTGGTCTCCATCACGTCACCTCAGCTGATTTCGGCTGATTAGCCGCTGAACTCCGTATCTACATCGTGTTTTTGTGTTGTTTTATTTGGCTTTAAGTCAGTTGCCTTTTAGAATTATTTCCTACAATTATCAGATAATACGGCATGCTGTGTGCACTTAATTGTGCTCACAAACCATTCACGAGGCCTCCGTTTCCCAGGTGAGTGAAATTATATACTTATACCATCTCTATAAATGTAATTGCTTTATTTAGGATCATTTATGATTTAGAATGTTCTTCAGAACTCTAATGCACTCCAGAATCTGATTGATCAGCTGTAGTCTATAAAACAGTCATCTGAAGCGTTGTCATACAGTGTTCTGCCTGGATTTCCTAAATAGCCCTGCATTTACTAACACAGACTATATCTGAAGTATTTGGATGTAATTCGCACTTTCTTCCTGTTGAAAAACATCATAAGAATGATGTTAAGTGGCTTGATGCATTACAACAGTGTTTTCAACAGACTAAACACTTTATTGATATAGTGTACAACCAAGCATATGTGGTCAGAACATAAACGAGTCGCAGGTAATGAAATATTATGTGTTTCTCCCATAAGAAAGCTCTTGAAATGCCAGCATGCGTCCTGTAGCTCCACTCACGCTCCGCCTCTTTGCCCTTGTTTGGTATGCCTCGGTTGGTGCGATGACACGCGAACAAAATGTCGACGGTTGGCCACGCCTACTAGTAGCTTCTTTTGGGTTCATCAGAAACCTATGTGTGACGTCACGGATACTACGTCCATATCTTTTACAGTCTATGGTTCAAATAGACCAAAACTTTTAAGTTCTTCCCCAACCTCCTGCTGGCCTGCAGATACCCATGCTAGTGCAGTCTGCTCTCTCATTGACTGTAGGTGATGTTATTTTCACTCAGAACACATTTTACACAGCATGATTTGAATCGCCAACATGACAAATATCTCACGGGTGTGAAAATCGGGGCTAAGATCATGCATTCTTAACTCAGCATAACTTGCCTAGTTAAGCCTTTAAATTGTACTTTAAGCTGAATACTATTATCTTGAAAAATGTCTAGTAAAATATTATGTACTGTCATCATGGCAAAGATAAAATAAATCAGTTATTAGAAATGAGTTATTAAAACTATTTTGTTTAGAAATGTGTTTAGAAATCTCCTCTCCGTTAAACAGAAATTGGGGGAAAAATATACAGGAGAGCTAATAATTCTGTATATTACGTTATAAAAACCTCATAAGACTCACCTTGTAGGTTTTGTGACCCAATGGTCCACGGTTCGTCTGCGTCAAAGTGAGTATCTCCACCCATCCCCGGACCAGGGAAGTAAGCATGTGCCAGAAAACCACCTTCGCCGTCAAACGGTGAGCTGTCCCCGTGAAATCCAGACGCAAAGAAGATCATGATATCGGGCTCCTTCCGACGGCCATATTTGACCTCATGATAAGGAATCTCGTCAAATGTGAGCGGAGTCACTTTCTCCCACACTTTGAAAGCCCTTCGAATGGCCTCATATGTGTTGTACTCCCCGATTTTAGGAGTGTAGTTCTGGATACTGCAATCAAGACAGAATGACAAGAGGTCCAATGAACATCTTCAAAGTCCCTGAGAGTAATGAGGTTATGGATTGAAGAGTCAGATTCAAACCCACCTGAAGGTTATGTGAGTTTTGTCCCACTTGTGGCCAGTGAGGGCGTAACGTTTCCGTCTTACATTGGTCTTGATTTGAGCCCCAAACTTGTCTGGGACCCCACAGCGGGGTCTATTCATGGCCCTAAAAAGAAAGGAACATATGAGGGTCTGTGCGAACACTGTAAAAAATTGCTGGGTTCCACACAATTCCTTCATGTCCTTTAAATTAAGTTAACAATAACAATTATGTTGTCCCCAAAAAAAACGTATTAATTGTGTTGTTTCAACTTACTTTAAATAAGTAGTTTAAACAAGCAGTAAAAGCCATTTTTTGTGTATCAAAAATGGAAAAAACTATACAGTAATACTTTTTATGAAGCCCATGCTCACAATGAGCTATAGAGTAACTCTTTTCATAATCATTTACTGTATAATCAAGCATAACAACTCTATAAATGTATCTATAATGACACAACAAAACCTTTACTGTATTATAATGACAGTAATAGCTACATTTATAACAGAATTATTAGTGATGCATTAAATATTTGTGGGTGTGTTGTGTGTCTTGAGTTTGTCTACATTTTTTATCAATAGTATACAGTATGTCTACGTTTTACTTTTGATAGAATATTTTATAATATTTTATAAAATATGTACTTTGTACTTTCTTTGTACTTTGTACTTTGTACTTTCTTCGTCAGCTGAGGAAGTTCAACCTCCCAAAGGAGCTTCTGAAACAGTTCTACACCTCCATCATTGAATCAGTCATCTGCACTTCAATAACTGTCTGGTTTAGCTCAGCTACCAAATCTGACCTCAGAAGACTACATCAAATAGTTCGGACTGCTGAGCGAATCATTGGTACAACCCTCCCAACTCTCCAAGAACTGTACTTATCCAGAGCAAGCAGAAGGGCTGCCAAAATCACTCTGGACCCCTCACACCAGCACACTGCCTCTTTGAACTTTTACCTTCTGGGCGACGCTACAGAGCACTGCGCACCAGAACAGCCCGACACAGAAACAGTTTCTTCCCTCAGGCAATCCATCTCATGAACACTGGATGATAACAATCATGGAACCAACATCACTACCTGCTATACACTTCTTACACACACAAACACTTATTTAACAACACACTTTACATGCCAATTTGCACATAACAAATACACTTTACACACACATACACTTATTTAACAACACACTTGAATGCCAATTTGCACATAACAGCTGCACATATAATGTTGTATACAGTGATACACCTGTACATACACTTGTCGATTTGTATATTTGCATTTAACACTTTTATTTTTTGAATATATTTATTATCTGTTTTTTGTCCTGTCTCTGTAATTCTGTTGCACTGTAGAAGCTCTGCCACGAAAACAAATTCCTCGTATGTGATGATTGCGAAAAGACATTTTTTAAAAACACCTGAAGCTCATAAGAGCAGAAGGACTGTGGGTGCACGAGCATAGCTTTTTGTCCAGTCTTTTTCAAAGAGAACCAATCGCAGAAGTGGCGATTCTAGGCATGGTTGTTTTACGCCAGGAAACGGAAGTGTGCATGCTTCCAGTCGAGTGCGTCACATCACCTGTGCGCACAAGTATCCTCTTATTTAGTATTCACCTGCTTTCTTTTGCTCGTGCGAACACTATTTTTGTCAGCCTTGTTGCTTCTATAGTCTAAGGGTGCTTTCACACTTGGTTCAATTGCCTGGACCAGACCCAAGTTCGATTGTCCCCCCTTGCCACCTCCTCAGTTGGTTTGTGTTCACACTGTCTTTTTTCCTTCTGCACCCCGGTACGCTAGCATCATCGAGCTGCTGTTTTGTTTACGACTGTTGCTAGGTGACAATCACGAAAGCGCCAAAATGGAAAGACATACGCACATCAAATTCGTTCTCCTTTTACTCAATCTTTGGTTTTGTTACCAAAACCAAACTACAGAGAGCTACTCGCGTCTATCTGCAGCAAAATTATTAAAAATGCTCAGTACATCCCACGATGTTCGCAAAAGCCGTTTTTGGAGGAGACAATCAGACATCATCACTGTGTTTGCACTGGGTCAGTCGAGCTTGTCAACAAGGTAGGTGAAATGTCTTGGAAATGTCTTGGAAATGTATTGGAAATGTCTTGTCTATCGCGACCGCGACGCATTGACCGAATTATATGTCATCAACAGCGGTTTACTTCCGTTATTTGGTATGATTGCATTCATACCAGAAGTGTACTGGACCAGAGTTCGCATGAACCGTACCTCATACCACCTCTTTCAGGCGGACTCGGGTACGGTTCACGGGTGCGCACCCGAGTTCAGAAGACGTGTTCACACTAGCTAAACGTACCGTACTATGACGTCAAATGAACCTGGGTGCGGACCAAAAGTGCTAGTGTGAAAGCATCCTAAGATCACATATTGGGCCATCCTTATTGCCGAACCATGCTTTTAAAAAACTACAATTAAAAAATTACTTACAACCAGCCAAAGTGGCTAGTAGGAGAGGCTATCTAACCCACCACAGATGAAACCTACCTGCATTCTGCAGGTTGGCAGGTATTAATGTCAAGCCCTGTTTATCTATATTACTTCCTCAAAACGATGTATGCACTTCTGTGATTCTCATCATATGGTTCACATATTTAACAAAGAAATTTCAAAATACCTTTGAGGAAAATAAATCAGAAAAAAAAATCAGAAGCAAAAGTGTATTAGCATAAATAATTATTCATTAAAGAGCTCCTGCATTTAAATCAGCCAGACAACATTAATAGTTTAAAAAGAAATTAGGTAATTTCAATATTAATAATGAACATCCTCAACATTCTCCACCTAAAAAGAAAAGAGTTGCTTGGA
Organism: Danio albolineatus; assembly: GCA_903798035.1. Taxonomy (NCBI): domain Eukaryota; kingdom Metazoa; phylum Chordata; class Actinopteri; order Cypriniformes; family Danionidae; genus Danio; species Danio albolineatus. The sequence continues at coordinate 617,392 of CAIGQQ010034334.1, forward strand.
CATTAAATAACCCATGATATCCCCTAAAGCTTTTGCATCTCTACGTATAAGTTAAGCTCTTTGTTTCTGTCCAATTTCAAGTGTAATGAGATTTAAGTGCATCATGAAAAATAAATGCTTTGGGATGGTTGTAGCTGAAACATTAGGTCAGGTGATGGAGCGAGCGCGTCTCTTACTCGATGGTGCTAGGATCCATCTCCCCGGTGATTTCCAGCCCGTAGAAGCGCTGCATGTCACTGATGGCGTTGGACAGGATTTGAGCCGAGCGCATGGTGGACATCTGCCTGCTGGCCTGCGGGAGGTAGCCGTACATCCGCAGCCATGACTGAAAGACGAACAGACATATGGGATTAAGAGTTGTTGATAACATGAGGAATCAAATCTTCTTTGGACTCATGTGTGATGTTAATGGTAATTTAGTTTTTGTAAAAAATAATTCATATTAAAGGCAGCATGGTGGCTTATGGCTTAGCACTGTAGCCTCACAGCAAGAAAGTCACTGGTTCGAGTCTCGGCTGGGTCAGTTGGCATTTCTGTGTGGAGTTTGCATGTTGTCCCTATGTTCGTGTTAGTTTCCTCTGGGTGCTTCTTTTATTCATCTGGGGTCGCCACACAGCAATGAACTGACAACTTATCAAGCATATATTTTACACAGCGGATGACCTTCCAGCTGCAACCCAGTGCTACACACTCATTCACACTCAAACACAATTTAATTTACTCAATTCTGACCACTGAGCCACAGCGTCGCCTTTACAATAATATATTTGTGCATATGCATTAGATTAGTCAGTACCAAAGCAAAAACTAAAACTAATCCAACAAGAAAAAACTAGCACATCTAAATGAATATGTTGAGGCAAAAACATTTATTACACTGGAAAAAACTACTGAAACATAAAAAATAAAGCAATTGTTGAAATATTTGTATATAATTGTATTTGTTTTTTGTTTGGAATGACTCAGTTTAATTGAAATGGATTGTCTTTCTATTCCTAAAGATGTGAGGTGACCAAACTCTTCTTTGAATGTATATACTGTAACTGTTTAATAAAACTGTTTTGTTCAAATCCACCACAATATATTGGCTCCATTCACTGACGATTAAAAATATTCATACTCATTCATTTATGCTGAGCTCTGTATATACAAATATAGACAGATAAAGAGAGCAGTGGTGTTCCCTTCAGCCAGAAACTACAACATGCATACTACACTTTTGATTTTGATCTGATGGCAATACAGAATGTTGTTGTTGTGGGTTAAAAAAATCCTAAAACTGTCAAAAATATGCCTGATGATACTCAACAGTGAGAAACACACAGTACACATTGCAGATTTATTCCCAAACAAACAAGACTACACTGTAAAAAATAGCCGTAAATTGGTGTATTTTGTGATTCGTGTTATTTTCTATGAATTTTGAATTGCATTATAGGACCTTAATCTTTCTTCCAACAACTTTTAACCTTTGGAAAAGTGTATTTTATTAACATTTTTAATAGTTTAAAGCAGGCATGCCCAAAATTTTTCTTATGAAGGGCCAAAAAAACCAAGCTTGATTGAGGCTAGTGGGCAGAAGGTAAAGGTAGTTGTCATGGGTAATTTCCTAATTTATTTAACAGTATTTAAAAATGACTAGAAAACATTGCTTTATATGATCTAATACAGCATTTCATTTTATTTCTTTATATTTTATAATGAACTTATTACAGTAAAAATAAAACAATCTCATAACAGAATTACACTAGTTGTATGCCTTGATTTGCTTGTCGGTGTCTTCTGCACAGTCCTCTATCCGTCCAGTGACAGTATTTACATTTTATAAAGTAGGATTCATTTACAACAATAAATTGAAACGATTAATTTCAGTTTGTTTTTTTGTAGCTCAGCAATAAAACAAACAAAAAAGTTACGTCAAATAGAAATGACGACCTCTGTTAAAGGTAACATAGAGATTCCTCATCCTTTTCCATCATATTCACCTCAGATGGCATGGTGGGCCAAATCAAAGGTTACAAAGGGCCAATTTTGGCCCGTGGACCCTACTTTGGACATCTCTGGTTTAAAGTGATATATTGTGATATGGGTTGGTGTTGTATATTACGTTACCAAATCATTTGAATAAACTGCCAGTGCATTAATTCTGTTATTTTACATACTTGTTTGTCCACATTTCATATATGTAATATCATTACTAAAATGTCAATAAAAGTCACTTTGTTAAACTGTAAAGTTGAATTTTCAACATCAAAAGTGGACAGAGCAGAAACTAACATCTCATAATGCAATTCACAACCGTAAATAAACAGAAAACACACAAAATACATAAATTGTTAATAAACAGATATTTTTTCAGTGTAGTTAAAACCAGTGAATACATCCTTCAGGATCAGACAAAGTTATGAAAAAAACACCTAAAATTAGGGCTCATAACCGTGACATAAAAATAAGATGTGACCGCTATAAGACCACAGCGATTGAAAGCAACATCAGTCTGTCACTGCCCTGAGAATGAAAGAGAAAGCCGATATTGTCACAGACGGAAAGAGCGTCACACCTGTTATAAGCTGACACCTAATACCAGCCCAGACTGTGTGAGAACACTCTCGCGCAGATTGAGGGGTGACGGCACCAGCTGGGCCAGTCAGTTTATCAGACCTCAGAAGCAGAGAATGTCCCGGGGCTTTTCCTCAGGCCAGAAACATGCAGAGCGACACATCTGCCTCTCGTGTTGGAGACGGTGGGTGAATCCAAAAAGCCACAGACACCATTTAAGGGGGTGAAAGCTGGATGTGAGGCTCTGATGTTCATTAAATGCGACTACCGCTACTGCTTAGCATCAATAGTGTGGTAATTAACCCAAATTATGTAATTAAACCACCCACTGTTAGGCCCACCCGGTGCCTGTGGCCACCAAACAGAAGTCAGGAAATCAGAGTTCTCAATTGTTTCACCTATCCATGAGAGAAGCTGACGGAGACTTCCCTTGGTTCCCAGATTTCAAGAGCTTTATCAGAGTCATTTTATTTTGGGGACTTATGCTTTTTACCCTGCAGCATCTCTGAAATGTAGTAAAAAGTATAATGTTACGCTTTAACCTCTTGGCCAACGTCATGACATGAGTAATATTGACAAACTATACATCTAGTCTAAATCTACTAGAGATACTAACAGCAATTCAGAACCAATCGCTCACAATGGTGTTTGTGCATACACAGTGCTGTTTTTCACCTGGTATTAATTAGCTGAAGGCTAATGTGGACGTCCCACAGGGCTCATGTGGGCTGGGGTCACTGCTTCTATAATGTCTCCTTCTCTTCCTACTCTGTAACCATGGCTGTCTCACAGTTGCCTGGTCCAGATCTCCACTTTCCATGGCCACAGAAAACACAGGCCTTTGTGCTGTGAAGGCAGCTGAATAACAGGCAAACCGTTGAATAGCTGGCCCTGTTCTGGCTAGGAGAAATACGCCAACACACCAAAAACACAAAATCTATGGCCTGTGGAAGCAGTAAGTAATTATAACCCAACATGCATAGCAGGGCTGCACGATATTGGGAAAATATCATTGCAATATTTCGTTTTTCTGCAATATATTCTGTGATATGAATACCAGATGACTTAAAGGGTCACGAAACACCAAAACACATTTTTTGAGCTGTTGACAGTCATATATGTGTTCCACGCTGCTATAAACACTATTAGGACACATATATTTCGCTAAACAGTGAAAAATGGTTGTTTTTGTGTTATTTTGAGCAAATTCGTTCTTCCGGTTTGAAACAAATTTTTGAGGCTGCATCACGCCGAAGAGATCCATGCGTGTATTCCAGCGTGGAGAGTGGACGTCTGTACCTTCGAGTGCATCGTGATGTTTCTGAGCGTGCGGCATTGATTCATGAGATAGACTTGGTTCAAACCAATCAGCGCGCTCTATTGTGTATGCGGTGCAACTTCATTAATATGCATGACAGCGTCGAAGATTGTTTACCTGCTACAGTGTTCAGACGGCAGAGAGACGCCACGTTGTGTTGCCAAAACAAGTGGAAGAAGAAGAAATGTTTGCAGACACAGGTCGCCAGTGTTGTGTTTATAAACGTGCTCCAACGAAAGTTATGCTTTCATTTCCCCGCTATGAGTACGCAACTGGACTCGCGGTGGATTACAGTGAACGCGACACGCGACAGAAATGCGTTTGTAAGGAACGTTTTTACCCGAGAGCTTTCCGCATCTGGAAATGGTGAAATCCCAATTTGCCGCTCGTCTCCTTTTCAAAAAACAGCCGCGGTTTAGTTGGTGTTGATTTTCCTGTCTCTACAGATGTGGTAAATGAGAGAACGCTGCTCTCTGAGTGTAAACATATAAACATCCCAATCAAACGGTTACCGTCGTGTAGAAATTTTGCCGCGTTTTGTGACAGGACAGTCTACACACACACGGCTTTCTGGCGCTGCTTACTGAGGGCGTTTAAGTTACCGAGAAATGCTGAGGTTTGTTTTTCCTAACATACGCCGTGCGGTCTAACACACTCCATTAAATTTGCACTCCTCTAGCAGTTACTAACGTTTAATATCTCGTTTGCCACGAGGGACACGCAGGAAATCTTCCTGAGTGAAAGTGCCAAACTACAGTTAAAGTCGACAAATTTAAAATTTGGCAAATAATTAGATGACTGATGTCCATGTAAACAGTCACTGTCTTTCTCCCCCTGCGTCTGTGTTTGTGTGTTGCTTGTTTGAAAATCAGCACGTGCCCAAATGGAAACTCCATTTTTATGCAAAACCTTCCCTCTTTCCCTCCCCTGACACTCACACCTAAACAGAGCTGGACACACCCACTTTCCTGAGCTTTTCCAGACTGTAGGTGTGAAAACACCCTACTGAGACAGGGGGTTTTGTGGCCCTGTAAATATCTCTGTTTGGAAATAATTGATCATTTTAGATGGATTAGGAGGATTCTGTAGGGTAGTGCTTTTGCAAAAAAATACAAGAAACTATCGCCAAGCATAGATAAATACAATGAGGAAAAAGATACAAATGAAATAAACAGTGTTTTATGGTCTCCCAAGGAGTCTGACAGCATTGGGGTATACAGTATTTGAATAGTCAAATGTAAAACAATACTGCATAGTCTTCGTTGTATAAATAATTACAATTTTGAATCCTCATACAACCACAAGCCTCAAAACACATGCAAACAATAAACTATAATCCATTCAACATTGTGAATCCTGCGATGTGTCTATTGCAGATGATCACATTGCGATACTGATGCGAAAACAATATATCGTGCAGCCCTAATGCATAATTATTTCCATTTGTTCATGTCAAGATCATTTGTTCAAAAACCTTAAGTGCTATATGCAATATTGACAGCTTGCGGTTGAAATGAGGTGTCCAGATTCCAAATTGTCAAGGGTTTACAAATGCATCAATGGCTCAGTGGTCACCTCACAGCAAGGTCCCTGGTTTGAGTCCCAGTTGGCATTTCTATGTGGAGTTTGCATGCTCTCCTTGTTTTCACGTGGGTTTCCTCCGGGTGCTCCGCTTTCCCCCACAGTCCAAAGACATGATCTAAAGGTGAATTGGATTAACTTAATTGTCTTTAGTGTATGATTGTGTGTGGATGTGAGAGTGTATGGGTGTTTCCTAATATTGGGTTGCGGCTGGAAGGACATCCGCTGCACAAAACATACGCCGGAATAGTTGGTGGTTCATTCTGCTGTGGCGACCTCTGAAATAGACATTATGAAGCTTTTAAGGTGGCTCTGTCGATCTGACTGTCAGTTGAAACAATACACTCATCCTCCCCTCTGACAAAACAAACCAGCTGTTTACATCCCTTCAGTGCTTCATGCCACATGTTGGCCTATTTCATCTGTCAAAGAAGTTATGGTATGGATAACAGAGGATGGATAAAACCTTCAAATGTTGTTTTTTCAAAGACTTGATTATTTACAATCTCACATTTTTAAAAAAAAATTTACACTGTCAAACATTATATGATCAATAAGTCTATATATATATATATATATATATATATATATATATATATATATATATTTTTTTTTTTTTTTTTTTTTTTTTGCAAAAACAACAATAGCCTATGTACTTTATCCCACTGATTACACAGTTACTTGCCACAAAACATTAAAATTAGACACAAAACGTTGTTCTGAGCCATGAGGGTCTTTTAATTCTTTAATTAAACGCAAAACTGACCGAAACAAAAACAGCTGATGTCAACAACATCTCATAACTATTTTGATTTAGTGGCTAATTTGTTTGAAATCGTAAAATTGCATACATCCAATTTACTAAGATTTGCTTATCCCCCAATGACGGTTGGGTTTACGGATGGGGTTGGGTTGGGTGCCACGCCTCCTTTTAAAATTTGTTTTAATTTTCATACGAATGAACTCATACAAATTCACTAATCTGATAAAATGTAAAACAGTTCTGTTTCCTCATGAGATCAGACTGGACGGAGTATACACTAACTTGTGCATTATTCAGTTACAAGATGGCGCCAAACCGGGAAAAATGCAAAGCTGATAGAATCGAAACCATATGAATAGAGCACAGACTAACCCACGTGTTATTAACTCACAAGTATTCTCCAAATGTCAGAAAACGTGGTGTGACAGACAAGCAACTTTATGAATGTGAATGCAAGTATATGAATTGAACGTATTCACTGAGGGTCAAGGTGATTCATAGTTTCCGGATGAGCATGTTATTTAGAGGTTGTTACCTCTGAATAACATACCTTGGAATGTTGCAACTGCGCAAAAAAAATATATATATATATATTTATTTATATGGCACCACGGTGGTGCAGTGAGTAGCACATTCGCCTCACAGCAAGAAGGTCGCTAGTTCGAGCCTTGGCTGGGTCAGTTGGCATTTATGTCTGGAGTTTGCATTTTCTCCCCGTGGTTGTGTGGGTTTCCTTCGGGTGCTCTGGTTTCCCCCACAAGTCCAAAGACATGTGTTATAGGTGAATTGGATTGGCTAAATTGTCCGTAGTGTATGAGCGTGAATGAGTGTGTATGGATGTTTCCCAGAGATGGGTTGCAGCTGAAAGGGCATCCGCTGCGTAAAACATATGCTGGATAAGTTGGCGGTTCAATCCGCTGTGGCGACCCCGGATTAATAAAGGGACTAAGCCGGAAAGAAAATGAATGAATGAATGAATGTTGTGTTGTTGTGTATAGATGTTGTAGTGTTCACTTTGCACATAAACAGCTCATGATCTGTTGTTTTCAGTGTCTCAGAGCAACTAAGTTCTCAGTCTCTCATACAGTGTCAACAATTCCAACTTCCCCCGGCAGTTTTCCATCAAAATATTAGTTTGATTGTTTAATCTTTGAACATTGATTATAGTATAATGGTTTTAAGTACAGAAGTACTATTGTTAATATTCATTTGCAGTGTTTATAATAATAAACACTATAAATTATTATAAATGTATAGTATGCCAGCAAAGTTCTTTGATTATTACACCAGAATAAGATCCGAAAGAGTTACTTTTAAATTTTCCATCAGTATCAGTACACAATGTAACTACAAAATAGGAAAAATGTAATGTAACTGTTAAATAGGAAAATTATTGAAACTCTCTGATTTGTTAATGTCTACTCCAACTCAATGTCTATGCTAAGCTAAGCTAATCTGAGCTAGGCTAAAAGTGCTCCTGCCAGACCAGGATGGCTGAATGGATTCAAAAATGCTAAAACTCAACTGTTTCATCGAGGGGAGTTGTAAAATTACTTTTTTTTTAGGTCAAGTCACCTGATCACTTTTTACGGTACAACTACACTTGTCTTTTTACACCAAATCAAATATTCTGCAGCTTTCTTTCTCTATGTGAGCACAATCTTCTTTGTGTCTCCCACAGGGAAGTCCTGGAGGGCTGTGCAAGGCAGGACACACCTCACCCCCACAGATAAGACTGTGCTGCTTTCAGGCACTCTGAGCCCTGGGGCTTTCAGCAGGGTGAGAGGTGGGAGGGTGTGTGTGTGTGTGTGTGTGTGTGTGTCTGTGTGTGCTCGACAAAGACATTGCCCTGGTGTTCTGCTTACTGACTCACAAAGGACAACAATGTTCTTACTTTCATGCTTTATAAGCTCCTTTCTTATGTCAAGGGCACCTGGAATAATTGTCCTTGATATTTGTTGCACGTCGGCATATAACTCAATACACCGTGATATTGAACATGCACAATATCTATATTGTTGGCACTTCAAAATACCATGACCATTTGTTTATTATGTAATCTTTTAGAGTGCTTTTTAAGAATATTCAGATTGTAGAAGTGATTGTTCATAACAGCACCAAATGCTTGAGGAATACATAGGTGGTTTACTTTTTCATGTTTATCAGGCCTAGGAAACTGTGACTATGTACTGGCCTTTTGTTCTTTAACACTGTACAGTACAGTTATATTTGTTTTATATCCTACGGTGCGATACGCACGAATGGTGCGGCGTGAATTTCGTGAATGGCGCGGCGCGAATGGCTCCTGCCGACACCAACAACAGTTCATCAAACTGGGCTTGGCTCAGTCAGAACCACCGCTGAAAGTTTCCATCATCCAGGTTAAGTTTCTGGAGGAGTTTATGAACTCATAGAGCTCGGTGAACCTCTGAAAAAAATCTAGTGGACTCAAAGCTCCAAACGAATCGACGCTGTTTTTCGGCCTTTATAAAGGACATAAACACAGTTATTCCCTCTATAAAACCCCTGTTAGCCATTTAGCAATAAAGCTACAGTCACCAAGACATAGACAGAAGCCCTGCTCATCACGCGAATCCGCGTCTGTTCTCAAGTGAATTTGACGTGCGAATGAAGCGGATTTGTACACGCGAATAAAGCAAGTAAACTCAAATGTTAACGTGTCTATTTACGCACGAATATTGCGTTTTCTCCATGTTTGCTGCATCTGGTGTGAACACAGCATAATAACCCATTAAAATTAAAAGTCATAATTTTTTGTAACGAATAAATTTCAGTTGCTTTTAAATTTACTTTAACATATAGCTATAATGGGCGTCATGGTGGCGCAGTGAGTAGCACGATCGCCTCACGGCAAGAAGTTCGCTCGTTCGAGTTATGGCTGGGTCAGTTGGTATTTCTGTGTGGAGTTTGCATGTTCTCCCCGTGGTTGTATGGGTTTCCTCCGGGTGCTCCGGTTTCCCCCACAAGTCCAAAGACATGTACAAGAATTAATGGCGCATACTCAGCATTTATTAATTGTAATTTTGGAGTTCCACAGGGATCAATACTTGGATCAATTCTGTTTAGTTTATACATTAATGATTTGCCTGCAGTTTGTGCAGAAGTTCAGGTTCAAAATTCAGGTTCACAGTAGTATATACTCACGCAAAAACCAAAGAACAAGCTGATAACAAACTTACTGCTGGACTCAAGAAAGTTTCAGACTGATTATGTTGTTCATGTCTTACCCTCAATGTAAGTAAAACTGTGGGAATTTTTTTTTTCATTCATTCATTCATTTTCCTTTTGGCTTAGTCCCTTTATTAATCTGGGGTCGCCACAGCGGAATGAACCGCCAACTTATCCAACATTTGTTTTACACAGCGGATGCCCTTCCAGCTGCAACCCATCTCTGGGAAACATCCATACACACTCATTCACACTCATACACTACGGACAATTTAGCCTACCCAATTCACCTATACCACATGTCTTTGGACTTCTGGGGGAAACCGGAGCACCCAGAGGAAACCCACGCAACCACGGGGAGAACATGCAAACTCCACACAGAAATGCCAACTGACCCAGCCGAGGCTCGAACCAGCGACCTTCTTGCTGTGAGGCGATCGAGCTACCCACTAGGCCACCGTGGCACCCAATTCTGTTTAGTTTATACACTAATGATTTGCCTGCAGTCTGTGCAGAAGTTCAGGTTCAAATGCCAGGTTCACAGTAGTATATACTCACGCAAAAACCAAAGAACAAGCTGATAACAAACTTACTGCTGCACTCAAGAAAGTTTCAAACTGATTATGTCGTTCATGTCTTACCCTCAATGTAAGTAAAACTGTGGGATTTTTTTTTTTAATTAAGAAAAATGAGGAGCATTGCTCAGATATTTTAGTTAATGTAGTAATACAGTGATAAATATAATGAGATCATTTAAAATATTTAGGTATAATTATTGACTCTAATTAAAAATTTTAAAAACATATTAAGAAGTTTTCCAAACGTGCTAGAGCAAGCCTGAGGATTTCTAGAAACATCAGGCATCAGTTACCTATGGCTGCTGCTAAACTTTTTATGAACACAATGATTTTTCCTCATTTATTAATGTTTTCCACATTATGTTTTCATATATCTTACTTTAATTATATACAGCTACTCAACTAACATGAAAACGACTGTCATATTTCCTAGTTCCCCCAAAAGCCCGCCCTCAAGAGGCTCTGATTGGTCAGCTAACATAATGTGCTGAGATTTGCCGATCGGCTCCATGTCACCAGAAAGAGTCCTGCAATAGCATTGCAGCACATCTGGCCATGCCCCTTCGCTGCGCTGGGTGTATGCTTGTTACCTGAAGGGTTTATGACATCATTAACCAGGATGTATTTTTTTAAACTTCGTTCACTGTGGGCTTTGCTAAGCTAACTCTATAGAAGCCAATATCTCCCTTTGCACTGAACTATGAGCGTCTTACATTCAGAGATGCTGTTTATGTTCACACAGCTACATTACACATCAACTAAAGTTTCAAATGTGATATTGTATTGGACCACCCCTTTAAAAGAATTGTTTTAAATGGAAGACGGATCCCTCTATGTCATTGCTTGCTACTATTGGTTAAATGTACGGTGTGGTTCTTTTAAAGACTCTGAATTATTATTTACCTTGAAACATTTTGAAATAAATATGATAATGATAATCAAAAAAACAATTGTGCTATAAAAGCTTCCACAATTAATCGCAACAAGAAAATGTGACACCAGACGTCCAGTTGCATGCTTTCAGAATGGACGGTGATGCATGAGATCAACCCGCTTTTAAAATCTAAAGTGCTTCAGCATCCATTCCAACATCCCAACATCCCATGACATGCATACTGAGTAAGGCTTTGCAGGCAAGGAGAGCCATCTTTCTGTCCCATCAGCCACCGTGCCAACCGCTGGCTCAATGGGACCTTGAGAGCCGCTGCCAACAGCATGTCCTCCAAGAACCTGTGATTCACAGCGCGTCGTGAAAAGGCTTGGGTTTAGTGTGAGAGAGAGAGAGAGCGTGTGTGTGTCCAGAACAATGTCAGCCAAGAATCTAATGACTAGAGAGCGCTATTATTGCCGGGCCTTGGGTGCTTGCCATTTTTCGGTCATTAAGTGAGGGAAGGGGAAGCAAGCAGATTCGATCAAGTGAAACAGATAAAGAGGACGACAGGAAAAAAAAAGAGCATGATGGAGCTAGGGAGGAGTCAAATACAGTGAAATAAGTTCAAACGCATTGGGTTATTGGTGCTCCAGAGGGGGGTTCTGGCTCTGATGTCTCGGGTAACTGATTTGTGGAATAATGCAATGACAAATTTCATTTCGTCTACTATTTTAGCTCTGTCCAGCTCTTACTAGGGGATAAAAGCAACAAATAGATGTTAAAAACACATTTGGACTATATCTTCATTAGGCAATGGCAGGCAATTATGAAATTAGACTCAAGGGTCAAAGGATCATGATCATCAATCAGATGTCAATTTCATTTTCCAGCAGTGTAAATCAATAAGCTTAACCGATGGAAACAGCAAAGCTAAACTAAATCAAATATTCAAATGATGAGTTTGAGGAGATGGAAGTACCACTAAAGACCCTTTATGGCAGGTTATTTCACTTGGTGGTCATCTTTAAAATACCTCTCGAGCATGCAAGTGCAAACTTCTATCTTTTTTGAATGGGGAAACATCAAATTATACAAAACTGTTTGACAAGCTCATGATTGAATTTCATATTTGGAAGCACCACTGTAATATAACAACAACTGTCTCCTAAATTTGGTTTATAAATCTTTAAATCAAACATTTTTATTTAAAAATGCAAAAAAAACAAAGCAAGCTAATGTGCATACACGCTCGAAGGGAATGAGATAACGACAACAACCTCATTTATGGCTTTTAATGAGGAAAAATATATATATTTATGGTTTTAAAATATTGCACCATTATACCTCAGGGTGTCTGCAGGTTTCACCAAGTCAAAATTAAAACTTGTTAAGGCATTTTCAAGACCATTATGAATAAAATGTCAGACTTATACAGTGCTAAACACTTAGCATTTATTCTAAATGGATAGTGGAAAGATTTTTAATTGTCTCCTCTGAAATAGAAATGTTTTTATTATTTTAATTTAGTTATTTCTTAGCAAACAAGTCAAAACAAGCAAAATCTAGTTGTATACATAGACTTTTTAAAAAATTACTTAACATTAGGTTTTGTTGAAAGTTTTGGGTGATTGGGTGACTTTACATGGCGATGAAGGATACCCTTTAAATGATTAATTAAATTAGGACCAGATTAAAGGACACCCTTTAAATGTTTTAAGACCGACAACACACTATTTCAGTGAAGTTGAGACTTTTAAGGCCAAAATTTTAGTTTTTGAAATTTAAGACATTTCAAAAAAAACATTGAGGACCCTGTGGACAATCTGTACCCTATATGTGTAGGCAGGGGTGCCGCTGGCTGGCAGGGGCCCTATGGCAACCTTTGCGTTGGGTAGTGTCATTAGGACCCCTTATAATATCTCTGGGGGCCCCAAAACTGCTTGGGCCCTTAGAATCATCCTAACTTTTCCCCTCCTAGCGGCGCCCCTGTGTGTAGGCATTGTCTATACAGTACAGGTAAATGCTGCTGGGTGGAACTATATGCAACACTACTGTTTTTAATTTATTATGTCATTTATTTTATATTGTGTTAACATTTTGTACATCCAAAAAACATAAATTCTGCTATTTTTATGTTTTTCAATAAATGTTTGATCAAAGCAATTTTTTGTATCATGTCTAATTACTTAACTGTTACATTTTATCAGATGAAGATGGAAAAAATAAGATCAGCACAACATATCAGCCTTTGGTTATAAGATAAAGATGGAAAAAATAAGATCAGCATAACATCAGCCTTTGCAACATATCAGTTCTAGTGTTTTTGCCAACTCAGGCTCAATCTGAATACGTAGCCCTATATACATTTCTGGAGAGTGCCAAATACGTCCCAGGAGGTTTTACAGTTTTTGTTTTCGCGAATCCACCAAAGGCTGCTGTGTAAATTTTTTTAAATCTCTGATTGACTGATTGACTGACGCACGCTCCTCATTCCCTAAATCCAACCGACAGTGTTCTCAAAAGCAATCCAGAAAAAGAAAAGCCCTCGCAGCCGCCTGATTTTTACCACATTTTCAGATTTCACCACATTCTCACCCTGTTATTTACATGTTTATTTTATTTCTTGAATTTTTTACCTGCTCTCTGGAACTGTTCTTTGAAAGACTCAAACCTTATTGTCGAGATCCACTCCACTCCAAATCCCAAGTCTGCTGACGTACACTGCGAGACACTGGAGAAACTGGCAACAGTGGCAAAGCCATCCACACAAAGTTAAGGGATCAGCTGTTAAGAGCAAAAAGGAATGGCTTTATACCGCCCCGTAGCGTTTGCTTGTAAAATGCAGCCATTTGTACCTCTGGCTACATAATCCGCGATCTCCAGAAACGTATATAGGGGTACATTTTCACAACAATAGATCGTTTTTTGCATATTTCTGAGAGTCACTTTAACCGAACACAAATCTGGAATGATGGAATCCATTTCTGAATTCTGAGTTAAAGAGTAATCCAAACTGATTGCATACGAGGGTCCATTTCTGCTAAAATAAGGCCATACAGTAGACATCCTCAAGGCCTATCAAATCTGCCCTCATGATGACCTTGCACTAACTGCACTGGTGGCCCTGGTTCCTAATAAGAGGAAATTGACCTACCAGTCAAAAGCACATGTACAATCCACAAAGACACGGATACAATTAGCAGTTAATGCGGTTCCTCGGTCCAATCACATTCATTATCCCACACAGACCCCACATAAACAGCTCGCCACGAAATTTGAGGGAAAATCACAAAGATGCGATGTGCCAGATATTCCACTGATGAGGGGGGAGTGAGACTCCAGGGGTTAAATGCAGGATAAAGATAAGGTTGCAGGAAGTGATACAGTCGGCTCCTATGAAGTACAGTCGTCATAAACCCCCGTCGGCTCCCTGAGCTCTTCCTGTCTCTCTATCTCCAGCACCTCTGAATACAGTCAGCTGAACACAAGAAGTCTCATTGTTGCGCCTCAGCTGCCTGAGAGCCCTGCAGTCCTAAATGTCCCTTAACTGTTTCTGTTTGCAGCCTATTTAGAAAACAGCTGTTGCATTCACCGATCACATGCAGCATGGAAGAGCAGGCCAACACCTCTACACCCTCCATCTATTTAAACATTCCTCACAGCTTTTCTCTACACACTGGGCAAATCCTGCAAGGACCTGATTTGAATTGCCAAGCAAACAGAAAAGGTAGGCTATCAGTAAGGTAACTAATGACAAACCTTGTTGTCATGTTCATGCTGTTGACAAGTTCATGAAACCCCACTTTGAAACTGTATCTTTGTTCGAGAAAGCAAATGCTTTTCTATGAAGTATTGTGTTGTAAAGAAACGTACGACAAAAGGCTCTCTGAGCAACGCCCACACACATATTCACAACACTCCCTATCTTCAGTCCAGAGTCTGCATGGCTTGCACTGAGGGTGAACTGACTCAAGCTTTGAGTTTGATTTTGTTGCACTATTTTTCACTCACTGTAAAAAGGATTCAGTTGAAATTAATGCATTCAGATATTTATCTCAACTACTGTTTGAAATAATTATCCTAAATACGATCTGTGTGTCATAGAGCCATAAAAAACACATCAGGGAAGCTAAAAAATAAAACTGTTCAGTTGAAGTAGCACTTCACCTTTTTGGAGGTAGACTAATTTTACAACTCTCCTAAAGTTAAACAGTTGAGTTTTACCATTGTTCAATCCCTTCAGCTGATCTCGGGGTCTGGCGGGAGCACTTAGGCTTAGCTTAGCATAAATCCTTGAAGTAGATTAGACCATTAGCATCTCACGACAAAAATTCCAAAAAGGATTTTGATCATTTCGGTAACAGAAAATGAAAATGAAAAGTAAATTTTTCTAGGTCGATATTTCTAGGATATGCCTCTCATTCCTGCATAATAACAAAGTCCCTTTAATGGCCCGTTTACACTGAGTGGTACGGTACGGTGCGGTTCGGTTCGGTAAGCTTTTAAGGCCATTTCCACTGTCTAAAAGCGCACCGAACCGTACCGTACCGTACCACTTTTTGGTCACTCTTTGCAAAGGGTACGAAGGGTACCAAAAGGCGTAGCTAGACGCGCAGCTGAACGCTATTGGTTTACAGAGATACATCATTTGCTCGCGCAACAAGCCAGAATGAAAACAAAGGACCCACCATGTTTAATACACAGCCGAGAGACAATACACCGAAATAATATAAACATATAATAACGAGCCATGGTCGACCCGAGCTCAAACAAACCTTGCCGTCATCTGGAACAGCCACAAAGCCAAGAGAAGAGCAGATTCTCCCCTGTGCCTCGTAGTTTTTCATGAGCCCGTCTGAAGAGCGAGTGTTTCCGCTTTCTCACATGCGCTCACGTGTGCGTCAATATTTGAAATAACAAACTTCTTGAGCTGATGATAATAACGTGCGTTTGATTATTGACGTGCTTTTGAAGCCCGATCCTTTCAGAAACAGACTAACGCGAGACTGACACATGCTAACACAAAGGAGAAGCCAGAAAAAGCAAAGAAGCAAATTATTGCTTCAGCAAACATGAAGAAAATGCTACGTTTAACCATTATCATCATCACCTTCTGGACTATTATGAACTCGAAATGACAAAATTACTCTCTAACAAGAGGCTACATGTGCTGGTGAAGATTAAAGACAAAGATGAGAGGTTTGCACTGACTGTGGGCTATACTTCGTGTTGTTTTTGAACCTAAATAAGGACTAAAGGTATGCTGTGTGTAGTTTTTCTGTAACTGGTAACACCGGAGACTGTAAGAGGCTGTATGTGTTCATATATGCTGTATTATTTATTTGATATAATCGTGGACAGTAGGCTATTTCGCATCATTGATCTGCAGTCATAATCGCATCATGTTCATAGAAAGGTCAGTAATGAACATTTATACACCAGTGTTTATGTGTATAATAAAGCCTCTGTTTTGTGAGGAGTGCTTCTCGTATGATTTGTCAACGACCCGTATATAAAGCTTTACTGTAAACATTTCCTCGAGCAAAAATGACGTCGACTGAAACTTTCTGTCGTACACCAAGCCCACCAAAAGAGTACCCTTTTGCAGTGGAAACGCAAGCCTGATAAAGGTGACCTGTACCATACCGTACTGTACCACTCAGTGGAAACGGTCCATAAGGTAAGTCATTCCACTTGGCAGTATGCTCGGGCATTCTGTCTGAATGGGAAAACACCATATTCTCCAATACAGTTTGTCAAGCCTATGAGTACATTACATATTTGGAATCAACAATAAAATTAAACAACAATCGTCTCATAAGTTTCGTTTCTAAAGTCTAAATCAAACAAAATCGGCATATTTTTTAGGCTGCCCAAGCTATCGCGCATGCTCACTAGAAAGGAATGAGATCACGGCACCAACTTTATTTACGACAGTGTTACACATTATCATCCTCTGGATAATGATCGTCTGGTCGCATTGACGAATATCCATCTAACTGACAAATATGAAAAGATGTTTCTTTATATATAGTAAAAATGGCAAATGTGAGTGATCTGCTGCAGCCATTTAGAACCTGATTTTATGAAAAGTGTTTGTTTAATGGCTTCAAACACTGTTAATGGTTAAATACTGGTTTTATAGTGAGTTATGCTTTCATAATTTCACACTATCATCAGACCTGTAAGGACTTCAGCTTTGAAACCCAGTCCTTTTTGATTTATTCTTCTAAACTGGTAGTAGTACTCAGGAGAACATTTCATTTCTTGAAAAATATCTTCTTTTCACCTTTCGCTTTCAGCTCTGTTTGCATTCATGAGGAGCTACATAATGGCCGATACATCGTGTCACCAAAAATGATTGAGGTCACGTCCAATATTTTCTGTCAATATGGTAATTACAGTGTAGATTTATACCGATCATTGCAGCATAATAGAAAAACATGACCTTAAATTAAGGGTCAGCTTCTTTAGATCCAATGTAATTCAGATACTCTGTAGAAGAGAATACATGCACTATAATATACGTTACTCTATAAAGTTTAGACTTTAGAAACGAAGCCTTGGTCCACACAGTTATCCCACCCTACTTAAAAATCCATGTTTTAACACTCTTAATCCTCCAAAAATCCTCCAACCACTGTGGCATGTGCAGGCCTGTCTGCTGTCACTCTACATTTGTGATTGTTATTCAGATAAAGGTCTAGATTGAACTCAGTAGATCAGCCCCTGACGATCAGAACTGCGATGCAGAAGATCAGACTGTTCAAAAAATCCAGAGATTTTCGCTAGAAAAAATAAATGGAAATTGTTTGAAGTTTCTTAACTGCAGATGTTTGGCCATTGTGTTCACATGCTAAACAGATATGACTGCGATGACCGTGAAGATCATCAGTTACCACTCTTTACTGCTCTTTGCCAAGTGCAAACACAGATATAGGGATACTAGAGTATTTTAAATCTACGTCTATAAGCAGATCTGTCAATAAATGGACATATGAGCAATCCGCTGATGGATCGTCTGATTGACGCGGCTTTGAAACAATTCAATGTCCTTATATCTGAGGATGTGAACTCAATGGCCAATCAGTGGTGTTTAAGAGCGCGCTCAACAACACTAGAATGTTAGCAGGAAATTGACTTTTTTTTTTTTTTATTTAGTACTGATAGGTACCAAAGTAAAATATTTTGTCAACCTTAGTATAATAATAATAACGTTGTCATTTTTACCCCTCTTCCACTAGGGAAGACTGAGTGCTGGTTCAGAAGCAGAGTCTAGTTTCAAATTGGTTCTTTGTCTTACAGCACCCAAAGCACCAGCTCTGAACCAGGAAAAGTGGTTCTCAAGTAGCACCAAAACACAGCTGGGCTAAAAGTAATACAACGATCCAGCCAACACGGAATTCCTACCTAACTTCCTACTTTCTACTTGAAAATAATTTCTACAATGCAAACAGAAATCAGACATCTGACCTGTGAATTCGACTTCAGCAAAATTCACTATTTGACATCAATTCACAGATTGCAGCTAGTTCTGCAGAGTGAAACATAGAAAGGCTATTTCTGATATTATATTAGCTTTAAAGTGGAATAATAAATGATGCTCTTTTCCCGGTGGCCGGGAAGTGCAAAACAACATTACAAAGTGTGAAACACTTTTACGAAGCTCAAGACAAATTTACAATTTGGAAAACATTTTTACATATCATAAGACACAAATACATAGTAAAAACGGTTTTACCAAGTACAAAACAAGTTTACATTTTAAAAAACAAATTAGCAAGACGCAAAACACTTTTACCAGTCCTGAAACAAATTTACAAAGACAGATTCTTTACGGAGAGGAAATGTACCAAACACTGGAAGTGACGTGACGAAAGGGGGTGTTGTTGTTGTCGCTGGTGGTGAGCGCGGTAAATTCGTGTTGTTTTTTTTACGTTATCAACGGGATTCGAACTCGTGTATTCAAAAGGTTCAGAACACGTATTAATCAACCTATATAACTGAGCTATTCATGACTTCAGATGACAGGGTCAGTTTTAATCATGTAAATTATAACCACCGAGCCACCATGCCGCCTTAAACACATTATTATTTATCACTTGTAATTTCTGTCTACACGGACTTCTAAGGCTGGGCAATTAATCAAAGGTGATTTTCATGCTCATTTTGTTAGTAAAGCCTATTCTAGTAATCCTACATGCTTTCAGATGGAGCAGCACTTACTACACAGTTGTTGTTCACTGATAAGCTACGAAAACAGTTTAATCGGAAAATAAAATCAATATGATAGTTCTCTGACAGCTGTTTGTTTAGCTTTTGGCTGTTTAGTCAATGATACCATTGAAAATACCACATTTAAAAACATGTTCACAACTCACTTTATAACATCAGTCGAGTGTTTGAAATAAGTCAGACTATGCAATCCTATGTGCATTTCCTGCAAGAGCCTCTTCTGGTTTTCAGAGATGATTTACTACTGAACACACACCACCCGTGCTTTCCTGACCAGATGTGCATGACAATCACAGTTGATGTATGATCAGTCGCATTTGCAGTCTTTTCGATTAATCATACACCTCTACAAATTAAGTCATGCTGCATGAACACGTCATTCTCCATTGTAATCCAAACAGGTAATAACACTAGCTCCGATCTAGCACCAACGGGAAACAAATATGTGACTACAAAGTGTGTGGGACACAGCCCTAGCAATATCACTCTTAATAATGTCTGCACAAGTCCCTTAGTGTCAATGCTTATTTCTCTCCACCATTGAGAACCCAACGACCCATTCTACAAAACTCACTCTTCTAGACAAGGTTAAGCATCCCTTGTCTTGAGGAAACTGCACGTTACAACAGCTCAATTTCTTTCCAACACCGAGGAGGACATTCAGTTTTATTTAGTGATTCCTGATTAATCATGTTAATCATCTGGGAGTTTAAGCAACAGGATACCCAAATGTTCTGCTCTGCCAAACTGGTGAAGTAGTATGAATGACATTTAGTTCTATTGCTTCTGCCGGTCTCTTTGCACAGTGCCAGACCACCAAAGACAGGGGTGGACCACAGCAGCACTACATATACGGGGTGGCACACCACTAGCAAACCTCAAACCACACAGACTACAAGTTGTTCATACCTCCAACCACTTTGAAAAAAAAAAGCAGGCCAAAGTTTGTCTGCAGGATTTTAAGAGGCAAGAATTCTGGTGTGCTAAGATAAAAGATAAATGTCAGCTTTCTAATCTGCTCTCTGAAATCTATACAAGGGGTAACAAACATACAGACTAAATCAGCTGTTGCATTAAAACTAGACCCAAGACTCTGCCCTTCAGAGGAAATGCACGAGCAAATAATAGTGAGTGTTTACATGCAACAATGTAATAAAACAGAAATGTTTTTCCCTTGCCCTTTTTTAAAAACATTTTGTGTACAGATGACAACAAACCATTTCACAGGGGTCTGTGAAAACAACTCAAAACCCTGCATTATTCATGCCAGGACAGCAGATCTCTCTCTGTGAAGAAACACTACACACTCAAACATGAAGTAACTTGTACCCACATGGTCCTCCTAATCAGTGCTGTTTAATGATTAATTGTGACTAATCTCTTACAAAATAAAAGTTTGTTTACATAATGCATGTGTGTGTGCGTGTGTATTTAGTATGTAAATGCACACACATACATGTATATACTTCAAAATGCAAAATATATGAATTTTTATATTAGGGCTGGGCCGATAAATGATATTATATCAAATTGCGATAACATTTATGTCAATAACAATGATAAGCTCTGGACTTTTTTACTCTATATTGATCTAACAGCCAATCACACAGCAGAATGTGCAACAATGGGAATCTAAAAGTGTGTTGATATTAGAGATTTTCCACCGAAAATGTATTGGTCGAAAATATGTCACGCTATTTAATGGACCCTCTAATTTTTGTGGCTTCAGTCATTGTTGGGGTGCTCTTTTAAATCTGAAAGCATTAACAACTGATAACGATATAGATATTGTTATCATTCAATATGGAAAATAATTATCAAGATTGCATTGTTGACATATCGCCCAGCCCTAATTTATATAGAGTTTTGTTATACATAAAATACATTTCTTTTTACACATACATAGACATAATATTTTCATTCATTCATTTTCTTGTCGGCTTAGTTCCTTTATTAATCCGGGGTCGCCATAGCGGAATGAACCGCCAACTCATCCAGCATGGTTTTTTTACGCAGCGGATGCCCTTCCAGCTGTAACCCATCTCTGGGAAACATCCATACACACTAATGCACACTCATACACTACGGACAATTTAGCCTACCCAATTCACCTATACCATTGGACTTGTGGGGGGAAACTGGAGCACCCGGAGGAAACCCACGCAACCACGGGGAGAACATGCAAACTCCAGACAGAAATGCCAACTGACCCAGCTGGGGCTCAAACCAGCGACCTTCTTGCTGTGAGGCGAACGTGCTACTCACTATGCCACCGTGGCGCCTACATAATAAATGTACACTCAAAATCCTTCTGCAAGTGCAAATATGAATTGTGTAAGCAATTAGTTGTGTTTAATCGTTAAACAGCACTCGTTCTCATTTTACCAAGTGGTTGATGTCCAGGCGAGCCATATATTTTTGTATTGTATTCTTACTCAGCCAATCACTGTTTGCTAACTCATTTATAACTCACTTTGCTTACTCACCAATAATGTTTATCATCACCATAATAAAGCCATTGAAGCAGACAAATATGAATAAAAAAATGACAAAATATGTGCTCTCATCTTGCAAATTTCAGAGCATCAACTAATTGGTAAAATCAGGACAACTTGTACATATAATGTCACCAATTTCCCAATTTGTGTTTTTGTAGACTACACAAAGACAATGAATTTGCTTTTAAACATTTTTCAGCTTAAGTTTTCAAAACGTAACAAAAATTGTTTGTTTTTAGTTGAAAATTATGTAGTCAATACACATAAATAAGAATCTGTATACAACTCATCAAATGTCCATAACTTGTTCTATTCCTAGAGTATATTCTGTTATTTTGATTTCATATATATATATATATATATATTTTATTATGTTATTGTGCATTATATATATGCTAACTGTTATTTTGTTTGTTTAAAAAAAAAAGTCATAAAAAAGAAACCAAACACATTAACCAAACCAAAAGCCTGATTTGAACATTAAAACCAGTTTGTTCTCCAAAAATGTGCAGTAATTGGTAACATTAAATAAT
The DNA here is from genome assembly GCA_903798035.1 of Danio albolineatus. Taxonomy (NCBI): domain Eukaryota; kingdom Metazoa; phylum Chordata; class Actinopteri; order Cypriniformes; family Danionidae; genus Danio; species Danio albolineatus. Next base: position 639,517 of record CAIGQQ010034334.1, read on the forward strand.
CACCTCTCCATCAAAGGTTTCGTCCCCAAAGGTGCGCGCTCCACTCATCAAGAGCAGCAGAAGAGAAAACACAAGAGTCCGTCTCCACAGCAACGTGAACGGGTCATCCCACAACACAGCCATCATTCCCGCCGGGATCAGCGATGCTGGAGTCTCTTCAACGTCCAACCGCGGAGAGTTCGATCAAACTATAACCAAAAACACCAACAAGTCCAATGCACTCAGTTTAAAACCAATGGCATGGCGTGTCCTTTCTGCAGACGCGCGCACGGCTCTTATGTGTAACAGTCATTCGGTGAGATTTGACTCGTACCACAGAAGTCGTCAAAGAGGTCCGGTGCTCTGGCTGAAGTTTGTGAGTGTGTCAGGTATCATATCCCACGGGTGCGCCCACTTAATGCCCGTTTCATCCCACTCACGTGGTGCCTATAAAACGAATTACAACTACAACGTAGTTCAAAGCAGGCGCTGTGCAAACTTACGGCGCAATTTCCTCTTGTAGTTTGAGTCAGTAAGCGAAGCATGAATACAGTTCTGTCGTAGCGGTTATTCCAGAGAGATTTGGGTTCCTGAGGCTCGTACAAGAGCGCCCAAATTGTTAGCAGATGACGACGACGCGCGCTAACACCTGCCTTGGATCACCGCCCTGCTTGTAAAGATTTAATATGATAGTTTTTTCTCGATAAACTCCGCGTTTCTCTCAGTATTCTTGGACGGTTTCCAGGTGGTGTCCGCCGCGCGCGCTGGTGGCTCGTGACGCCGCTCATGTGTGCAGTGACTCGGACTTTGTGCCGGATCCTGCGCGCGTCCCGCTGGAGGAGGAGCACAGCGACACGGACATCACTACAGTGTCCAGTGCCACCTTCAGTGAGGACAGTTATGAGGACACAAACAAATACATTAATGTTTTGCGTATGTTTCGAGCTAAAAGGTAGTATCTTGTCACTTTAGGAAGTATTTGTATAAAATTACTGTAAGAAAAAATGCTTAGTATCACTTGTTTTTGATATTAACAAAAGCAGGCAAAACACTTTTTATCTTGTAACTTTAGGAAGTATTTCTATAAAACTACAATATTAAGTCAGTTTTGTTGGTGAGAACAAAGACAAAACACTTTTTTAAATGCTCCATTGGGATCCAGTCCTTAAGCGCAAGTATTTAATTAAGCTATAAAGAAGTTTACTTTTTTTTCATTCATGTTCATTTTTCATTCATTCATTCATTTTCTTTTCGGCTTAGTCCCTTTATTAATCCGGGGTCGCCGGAATGAACCGCCAACTTATCCAGCATTTGTTTTACGCAGCGGATGCCCTTCCAGCCACAACCCATCTCTGGGAAACACATCCATACATTCTCATTCACAAACATACACTATGGACAATTTAGCTTACCCAATTCACCTGTACCGCATGTCTTTGGACTGTGGGGGAAATCGGAGCACCCGGAGGAAACCCACGCAACCACGGGGAGAACATGCAAACTCCACACAGAAATGCCAACTGGCCCAGCCGGGGATCGAACCAGCGACCTTCTTGCTGTGAGGCGAACGTGCTACCCACTAGGCGCCCTGTTCATTTTTATATAGTATTTACAATTTTGTGTTAATATTACAATTGCATACTTGTCGTGCTTTGCAGACTATTAAATGAATCGCATCAAGAACATGAAAACAAGTTGTAAATTAATTTAGTAGGCTACTTTATTTTGTTCTATTTTACTGAGGTGAAATTGTAGGAAAGGTAAGTTGAACAATAGATATTGCAACTGATACATGAACGAATGACCTCGACGATCAATAAATACAACTAAAAAGTCAAACACAAACTTCAAAAAAGAAAAATGAATCATATTTTCATAAAAAAGTCTTATTGCTGAAAAATGACTGCAACCAGACATTCAGACTATCTAAAACTCAGACAATCTCTTCTTATTACATCTAGACTGTTTACACTGTTGCAATGCATTTAACAGGATTGTGAGAAATGGATTAGCCTAATGTGACTGAGAGAACCGTTTTATTTTTTTTGAATGGCACTCCGAATGAGATGTAAAATGGTCAACTGGCATTCTGATGTCACACATCGCCACCTGCCGGACTACTGTTTTGTTGCAAGCCAGAAATATCAACCACAAACCTGCTTTCTCTTTATGTGTTGAATTTGAATTATATATATATATATATATATATATATATATA
>CAIGQQ010034334.1:645668-669514 GCA_903798035.1 Danio albolineatus
GCCCGCCAGTGTCTGCTCCAGCCCCAGTGCGCCCGCCAGTGTCTGCTTTACCCCGGCTCCTTGCACTGCCGGCGCCAGCCAGGCTCCTTGCTCTGCCGGCTCCAGAAGGACTCCTTGCACTGCCAGCCCCAGTTAAGCTCTTTACCACCCAGACATCCTGCCCTGCTGGCCCCAGCCAGGCTCCTTGCCCTGCCGGCACCGCCCAGACATTTCATGCTGCCAGCTTCTCACAGTCCTCCAGCTCAGAGAAGGGTAAGCGTCAGTCTGACTATAATTCACGAGAAGGTTTCATGTTTCAAGTCTGTACTAGCCATAGTTCCTGTCATTGTTCCTGTTCTGAAAATGCCTTCGTCTGAGTTGTCAGAGTCGCTGCCGCCAGAGCTGCCAGAGTCGACGTCGCTGCCGCCAGAGCAGCCAGTATGTCTTGAACCAAAGTCTCCTGACTCACTGGAGTTGAATGAACTGTCAGTATTTCCTGAACTCAGGCCTCCTGACCCGCTGGAGTTGAACGAACTGCCAGTATTTTCTGAACCCAGGCCCCCTGACCCGCTGGAGTGGAACGAACTGCCAGTATTTCCTGAACCCAGGCCTCCTGACCCGCTGGAGTCGAACGAGCAGTCAATATTTCCTGACCCGCTGGAGTTGAACGAACTGCCAGTATTTCCTGAACCCAGTCCTCCTCACCCGCTGGGGTTGAACGAACTGCCTGTACTCCTTGAACCAAAGCCTCCTGATACACTGGAGTTAAACGAACTGCCAGTGCTCCTTGAGCCGAAGCCTCCTGATCCACTGGGACTGAATGAACTGACAGTTCTCCCTGAGCTGAAGCCTCCTGACCCACTGGGGTTAAACGAACTGCTAATGTCTCCTGTACCTAAGCCTCCTGACCCACTGGGGTCGAACAAACTCCAGTGCTTCCTGATCCAAGCTCCAGGTCCTCCGCTGCTTCATGGTTTTTGTCCCTCCATCCCTCCCCCTGTTCCGCCTCCGCTCCACCTCCCGCCTGAACTATGTTTTGGAGCGTCTAGATTCCGCTCCTTGGAGGGGGGGGGTAATGTCACGATCACCAGCGATCTCTCCTCTGCCAGAGATCGCTGGTTCACACTTCCGGGAACTACAGATCGGCCAGTTTACGGACTACAACTCCACTCATGCAGCACACACACACACTCCTGCGTCATATCACAACTGATTACATAGACACCAGCGGAGGACCATCACAACTGATTACACGCACCACAAAAGCAGCACACACACTCACAGTTCTCGTAGCGAGATTGTCTACTGTTTGTGACTTGCAACGGTTTTACTTTGTTCCAGTTTTTTGTCCATGTTTAGACCTCTGCTTTGTATTTTGATTATCCTCTGCCTGCAGCCTGCCTTTTGATCTCACGCCTGTTTCACTACGATTTTGGATTTGCCCCGTAAGAATTGCTATACTGTTTTTATTAAGTTCTGCAATTGGATCCTCGCCTCCGTTGACTTCGTCACACCACCAACCTACACGTAACAGTAAAATATGTTAATCAGGATATGTTTTGTCATACGTTTCAGATGACAAATTTAGTAGAGGGCGCTGTCTACATTTTTGTGAATGTGAAATATGTTAATCAGGATATGTTTTGTCATACATTTCAGATGACAAAATCAGTAGAGGGCGCTGTCTACATTTTTGCGAATGTGAAATATGTTAATTAGGGTATGTTTTGTTTTGTTTCAGATGACAAAATCAGTAGAGGGCGCAGTCTACATTTTTGTGAATGTAAAATATGTTAATTAGGATATGTTTTGTACATTTCAGATGACAAAATCAGTAGAGGGTACTGTCTACATTTTTTGCGAATCTGAAATGTTAATTAGGGTACGTTTTTTGTACGTTTCAGATGACAAAATTGGTAGAGGGCGCTGTCTACATTTTGCTTTATCTACAATTAACTTTTAAAAAATATATTGCTGAATTAAAGTTAAAGTAGTCACAATGAATCGATGAGAGACTATGAGAGAATAAGAGAACCTTAATGAGAGAATCTGCTCATTACTTTGAACGCATCAAAGAAAAAGAAAAGGGGACTGTCTCAATGGACAGTGATTTTCCTTAATAGTACAAATAGAACAAAAGTAGCAAACGCATTGCTTTAAACATTCAATAATCTGTACATACAGCATGTAGAGCTCTGGGGTCAGGAAGGTTTCCAATAACATTATGCTAAAATATTTTCAATGTATCTTTAAAAGAAAATGAAGGTTACATAGTTTGTTGTTACCTGCAGAACTTCTTAATAACAAATAAAGAAAGAAAGAAAAAACAAGAAAATATTAAATTAAGCTTCATCCAGGTAATAAAAAGTAATGTAAAAGTAACCTAACACATTACTTACCATAAAAGCAACTAAGTAAGGTTAGTTACTTTTTTCATTTTGTCAAATGTCTTCTTGTTGGGTATTTTTTTACTGCTTATTTGTTAGCATTGCTATACCCAAATTTTTATTTATTTTGTTTATTTGGCAGGGACAGTGTACATTAATAAGCATTTCTGCAAATGCACCAGAATTAGTCAGAAGGCTATTTTTCATCTGTTTTCCCAAATGTAGTCAAATGACGGTCTGTTCTTTCCTTCAGTGACCTCATTTATTCAAATCAAGGCTTTGAGCATTTCAAGAGAAATTTCATTTAGTTTACATGCTAATACATACCTTTTTGTGAGCATAATATTTCATTTTGAACATTTAATTCAGCGTGGTATGGTAATAAATGGTAAATTTTTATGAGCATGATATTTAATTTCATAACATTTAAATTTTTTTATTCTTAAACCAAAATCTAATCTGAAATTTAAATCTAATTTCTTCACCTAAAATTTAATAATAATGGACATTTGGCTCAGTGGTTAGCACTGTTGTCTCACAGCAAGAAGGTCGCTGGTTCAAGTCACGACTGGGTCAGTTGGCATTTCTGTGTGGAGTTTGTATGTTCTCCCTGTGTTGGCGTGGGTTTCCTCTGCGTGCTCCGGTTTCCCCCACAGTCCAAAGATATGCGCTACAGGTAAATTAAATAAACTAAATTGGCCGTAGGTTATGAGTGTGAATACGTGTATATGGATGTTTCCCAGTACTGGGTTGTGGCTGAAAGGGCATCCACTGCGTAAATCATATGCCTGAATAGTTGGGAGTTCATTCCACTGTGGCAACCTCTGAAATAGAGACTAAGCTGAAGGAAAATTAATAAATGAATGAATACAGTATGATCAGAAAGTGGCAGTGAGTTGAGGTAAACCAATAAGAAACAATACTGAAATGCAGAAAATCAAATACACTGTAAAATGTCAAGTCAGCTTAACAGTTTCAGTGCAGCAACCCTTTGATGTTATCTATTTTCCCATTTATTTTACATATGTACCGTATATATGTTAATCAGACGGCAGTGATGACAAGGCTTGTCTTTGTGCTCTGTCGTTAGTCGAGCGCCGCTTGCATGACAGAAGCCACAACATTTGAGTCTGCCTCTTCATTTCTCACTGTGGGAATTGCAAACTTACCACAGAGCTCTCACTACATCCTCCTCCATGACTAGAACACCATTAAGGTAAGAGATGACATTATAAATGCATATAAACAAAAATACAGGGAAATAATCATAAACATTGGTCCTATTTTTATGGATGAGAAGGTTAAACATCTGATTAACTCTAACTGAGTAGCATCGCACTCAATAAATCATAATTTACTATTTATTTATAGATCTTGGTGTTGTGGTTAAATGCACTGAAAAAAAATATTCATTGGATTTAGTCTTTTTTTTTTAAGGGAAGTGGTTGCAAACAATTTATACGGGCTGAATTTAAACAAACAAATTTAATTTATTAACGATCAGCTTCAGTTGTGTGTTTAAAATCAGCTCATATAAATTGTTTTCAAACAGTTACCTTAAAAAAATGAGTAAATCCAATAATTTTTTCCAGTGTGTAGGCATAGGACAGATTTAAGGGATGTAAAATATGATCAAAAAGGGAAAATAAATCATTATAATGTCCTAATTAATGGCCAAATATGCACATAAGTAAGCTACTAGTCAAAAGTGAAATTTGCTCTAAATGTTTACCAGCTTTTGTATGTAGATCTCTATTTGTTTTAATCCAACAGTCTTTTCTATCTTAAGTATCGTTGCACAAGTTGAAGTTATGGCCATTCTTCTTCTTCTGATCATGATATATGGAGTGGACGGACAAGTTAAAACCTCAAACCAAGCCCAAATCCTTCGGCCAACAGCAGATAGTAAGTTCCAGAAATCACACTTGAACTTTAGATCTCAATATTGTTTTGTTTTGTTTTTATTTTCTGTTGTATAATAATGAGGAAATGTATATACATAAAGTCAGCATGATCATGGTTCATGTAAAACACAAACCATTAAAAGAAATTTGAATGTTTTTGGTCTTTTATTCCTCTCAAGGCTGTATTTATTTGATTCAAAATACAATAACTCAGTAATGTTATTGTATTTAAATAAATGTTTGGTGTTTTAAAAAATATTTTTTTAAATGATAAATTATTGCCTTGTCAGCAGCCTTTACTCTGGTCCTCAATGATCCTTCAGAAATCATTTATTTTACTATGACAATTATTATTGAAAAACAAATGATGAAAATGATCAATGAAAATTATTTTGTTTGTATGTTTGTTTGTTTGTTTGTTTTAAAGTTAATTAAAACCAACAGGGCCCTATTATACACACAGCGCAAGATGTGTTTGGCATGATTTGTTGCTATTTTAAGTCCAGCAAAACCCTAATTTTCGCATTTTGTGCCACGTTGTTAAAATAGCTAATTTATTTGCACCACTTTGTGGACTCATGGGTTTGTCGGTCTAAAAAGGAGGTGTGTTGAGGCACATTGTTGGTGTGTTGCTATTTTGAGGAACTGAAATAGGCCGCACCATTGACCTACTAAAAGCCGGTCTAAAGTCCGGTGAAGAGCTCGTCAGTTATGCGCCTATGCAGGTACACAATACTTAATAAACACAGGATGTGCATCAATACACAAATATCTTTACATATGAAAAAAGTTAAAGAATTAAAATGTTACAGAAATTATTATTTCTACATAAATATAAAAAACACTGCCTCCATGCCTTCTTCACATAGGGTGGCTTTTTTCAGTTTTTCATAACAATCGGCATTTGTGTAATGTTATTATTATTAGCAGTATTATTTTTTTTATCCATATTTATATTTGTTTTATTAAAAACAAGTTTAGATTTGTCCATCTGCCAGAGTTTGGAGACGTCTGCATCCCCATATGGGACATAAGAATAGGACGTGTGTTTGGATACAACTCAGTTTTTTGACCACACTTCAATATTATTGTTCATTTATTATTTTGCTGGAAATTAGAACTGAATTTAGAAATAGGTTTAAAACAAATCTTTAAGCTTAACCTAAAGCTTATCCACAAAAGAAAACGAGTAAAGTAAAGAGAAAGAGGCCGAATGGAGGAGGTTCATTCTTTATCCTCGTTCTGCAGATAGATCTGTTTAACTGTTTTCTCGCTAGTGAAGAATTCAAATGCACCATGGCGTGATGTAACTGACTCTTAAAGGGAATTTGAGATGAGACTCTGATTGGTTTAATGCATGTTATATGCTCAAAACACTTTCCCTGTGATGGGTTGCAGCTGGAAGGGCATCCGCTGTGTAAAACAATTGTTAGATAAGCTGGCGGTTGATTCCGCTGTGGCGACCTTAGATTAATAAAGAGACTAAGCTGAAAAGAAAATGAATGAATAAATGCTCAAAAACACACCCAGAACCCATTAAGAGAATAAGCACAACCCTGTTAGACCATGTGTCAGGGTGCAAACAGTATTTTTCCATCCTTAAAATAGCAGAAGTGGATTCGGACATGCCCTTAATGCTTTTGTGTCATGCACTTTAGACTTTGTGCTTAGATCGTTAAAATTGAGCCCTTAGAGTGAAGCCATAGGTCTGTGGGGAAAAAATGTTCTTAATTTTAATTCTGATTACACTATTTTCATTGCATTTGAAATTTTCTTTATAGATGATAAAAAGCGAGACAATGACATCAAAAATAATTATACACTGGACCAGGTACTGAAGAATTTTGCCAATTCACAAAGCAAATTAAGAGATGTAGATTGTAAAACCTACAACAGGTAAACACTGTATTTCTTTCAACACAAGCTCATTGTGAAAATGTACCTTCGTATACATTTCTCGAGATCGCAAGTTGTGTAGCCAGAGCTACGTATGGCTGTATTTCCTCTTTAAAACGAATACTATGGGGCGGTATGATGCCACCGTCAGCATCTGTTTCTTTTCGTGCTACCAGTGCTACTTTTTGGTTGGTCGGTCAGACGATCGGTCAAAGAGTCAGTCGACAGCGGCCTCAAGTGGATTTACAGCAGACGCGAATGGCACTCCTGAGAAAAATTTGAGATCTCAAAAAACGTACACATCGGTTTCTGGTGGATTCACAAAAACAAAAACTGCCAAAAACAAAATACCTCCTGGGACATATTTTGTGCTCTCCTGAAATTTATATAGCGGTATGTTTTCAGAATGAGTCTGGGTAGATTTTTTTAAAAGATGTTAAGATCTTAAATATACATTTTTAAAAATTTTTTAATGATATGTTCATGCAGACATGAGAAAGAGTTCTTGATCACCATTTTAAATATGACAAATGAATCACAGACTTACAGTTTCATGGACTTCGTAGTGGCTGTGGTTATGATGAATGGGGCACACAAACCTGTCCGGATCTCCGCTCCAAATGTAAGACTTTTTTTCCTAAAGGTTCAGAACACAGATGTAATTTTAGAAAGACTTACTAAGACTACTGTGTATAACAGGTTGCAGTTTTTCCACACAGTTTATTTTCCACACAGTTTAGCATATTTATATGATTATGTGGAAATCAAAACTACAGAACGATTCATAAACATCAATCAAAATATAAAGAACTTTTAGTTGTGGCTATATAATGCTGGCAGAACAGGGTTTATCTTTATCACAGTCAATTAATTAATATCACTCAATATATATAATTATTCCCAACATATCAAATCTGTCTTTATTTCCAGTTTAAAGGTACACTCACCGGCCACTTTATTTGGTACACCTCACTAGTAATGTGTTGGACCCCTTTTGCCTTCAGAACTGCCTTAATACTTTGTGGCACAGATTCAACAATGTACTGGACATATTCCTCAGCGATTTTGCACCATATTGACATGATAACATCACGCAGTTGCTACAGATTTGTCAGCTGCACATGACCGATGCGAATCTCCCGTTCCACCACATCCCAAAGGTGCTCTATTGGATTGAGGTCTGGTGACTGTGGAGGCCATTTGAGTACAGTGAACTCATAGTCATGTTCAAGAAACCAGTCCGAGATGATTCATGCTTTATGACATGGCGTTATCCTGCTGGAAGTAGCCAGAAAATGTAACTCAGGTAGGCTGTGACGTGGACACAATGGCTGTTTCTCAATTCCAAGAATGCAGAGAACGGACTTGTGTTCTTGTGGAGACCGGTCTTGCCAGGTCACATCGGGATAACGTACTCGGGAGACCGCGAGGACAGAAAGCGCGTCCTATAAGAAATGAGATGCTGCGTTCTTCCTGATGGTCACATGACCCTCGCGCGTCTTTAACCGAAAATTATTTAAACATTACAGCATTTATACAGCGATTTATTGTTTTCCCCGGTTTCACAATATATGTTATGCATAAAGACTTTAGAAATATACGGTGCACATCACAAATAAAACAGATTTTTATATAAATTTCAACAAATAAACACCCTTAATGTGTTTATGCCTTTTAATAAGATTTTCATGGTAATGTTTTCTTTCACTGTCTCATTTAGGGAAACTCCTGAGGTCAATAAGTTTTATCTCTGAACTTTAATAATAAATCTATACAAAGCGCTGTGCTTCCCACCTCCAGTCGCAATGACTTCTGGGACTTCTAGAGTGAGTTCAGTGCTCAAGTCTGCATCAGTGCGTCCTCGATATCAAGAACACATATGGGAACTTTCATGCATTCTCCGTTCTGGAACTGAACTTCAGCAGATGATGATGACGCTACATGAGAACACGAGGACGCGAGACCGCTGAAGAACGCATATTGAGAAACAGCCCATGCTCAATTGGTACTAATTGGCCCAAAGTGTACGATGGCCGAGAGAGCTTAACACTCTGCAATTTAAGAAAGCACATGCAATAACAAAAAACACCAGCAAATTAAGAAACGATCTTCATCAATTTGACAGCACACCTGTAGCAAATTCTCACAACACAGACACAACGAAAATGTTTCAAGAGGACCCAAAAACATGACAGACCCAGCTGATACGGACCCGCCGTGACTGTTGTTCAGTGTAGTGATTGGTGGTCTTTGAAAGGTGTAATATCCTGATTACACGATTCCGTTGTCTTTTGTAAATTATCAGTCTAATAAATTATCAACTGAAACGTTGCATTATTAAATAAATTAACAACATCTGTATCTCAGCTGGGTCCGTCATGTTTTTGGGTCCTCTTGAAACATTTCCGTTGTGTTTTCACCAACTTGCTGTGCGTTTCTTCTGTTGTGTTTTGACCAGTTTGCTGCGCGTTTCTTCCGTTGTGTTTTGACCAACTTGCTGCGTGTTTCTTCCGTTGTTTGTGTTTTGACCAATTTGCTGTGCGTTTCTTCTGTTGTCTGCGTTGTGAGAATTTGCAACAGGTGTGCTGTCAAATTGATGAAAATCGTTTCTTAATTTGCTGGTGTTTTTTGTTATTGCATGTGCTTTCTTAAATTGCAGCGCGTTAAGCTCTCTCGGCCACCGTAAAAGTGTGCCAAGAAAATATGCCCCACACATTACACCACCATCAACAGCCTGAACCGTTCATACAAGGCAGGATGGATCCATGCTTTCATGTTGTTTACACCAAATTCTGACCCTGCCATCCGAATGTTGCAGCAGAAATCAAGACTCATCAGACCAGGCAACATTTTTACAATCTTCTATTGTGCAATTTTGGTGAACCTGTGCGAATTGTAGCCTCAGTTTCCTGTTCTTAGCTGACAGGAGTGGCACCCGGTGGTGTCTTCTGCTGCTGTAGCCCATCCGCCTCAAGTTTCGACGTGTTGTGCAATCAGGCATTTGCTGCCACAGAACTGCTGCTCACTGGATATAGACGGTTGTGCGTGGTTGTGGTTTTCTTGCTTTGAACTGCAGCAGACCGTCTTGACCATGTCTACATGCCTAAATGCATTGAGCTGCTGCCATGTGATTGGCTGATTAGAAATTTCCGTTAAAAAGTAGTTGGACAGGTGTACCTTATAAAGTATAGATTTTTGCTCCAGAGCACAATTCAAACATTAATTTAAACATGTATCCAAGACATTTTGTCATTTTCTTGAGGGGAAAATGCTATAGCAATGATTATCGCAACTTTCTACAGAGCACATTAGCCTGAAGTAGTGAATTTAGGTATAGAAGTGAAGAGCCAGTGGTTAAGACCTCAGTGTCTTGAACTTGATGCAAGCTGCAATTGACAACATGTGCAAATTAATACAAACTAGGGATAGGCGATACCATATATTTTCTATTATAAGTATCATCGATATTGATATCTGCTGGACACTTGACAATGGTGACAGTAGCCAATCAGAAATTGTCCAATCACTGACACTGCAAACAAGAATGTTAACCCAGTGTTTAGGAAGGTACAGAGTGAAAATGTCTGTTGATGAATGCTCAGGATTATTCGCTAACCACAGGTACGGTATTTGAACAGTGTGAACTATGATTCCATTTATCCAGGATTTAGTATGTTAACAGCTTCATGTGTGAAAAGCTCTTAGGTAAATATGTTTAAAAGAAGCACATCGATAATGAATCTCTGAAATGATTACATTTGTTTCTTTTCATTTTGAGGTGACTCATCAAACTAAAACGATACAAACATGGATTCCAGCAGAGCTTTTCCAAAATGTCCCTCAGGCCCAGATGAAAGTTGCAGTAGTTACCTACACGTCTGATCAACAGTTTAACGTAAGTATTTTAGGTTTGTTATCCTGGCTATTAAACCTGTTCTAATCCCATTCAATCACAATAACCTGTGTGTTGTCTGTTTATTTACAGCCAAACAATGCTTCTATAATGTCCAAAATCATACGGATTGAAGTTGATAAAGGTGACATTGTGAATCTGACCAATCCACTTAAAATACATTTCCCAGTGAACAGTTACACAAACCAATCAAACGTAAGCATTCAATGTCCAAATGCTCTCAAAATACCTCCTCCTAAAACTGTGACATATTTGTAATTCTGTTTTTGTGTTGGTTTTGGCAGTTGCAGTATGTATATTCCTGTCAATATTTTGATGAAACTGAAGGTAGAGTTCACTCACAAATGAAACCTCAGAATTTATAGTCCCTCATCTTTTTATTGTGCTATAAATAAAAAGTCAATTTATGTGGCGTATGTAGGAAACGAGACGTGGAAAACAGATGGCTGTAACACCACTCAGCTCAGTGATGATATTGTGGAGTGTTCCTGTGACCACATGACCCCTTTCGCAGTGCTTCTAGTGAGTACTGAGCCAGTCTAGACCAGAGATGGGCAATTTCAGTCCTGGAGGGCCATCATCCTGCAGAGTTTAGCTCTAACCCTAACCAAACACACCTGCTGATAGAGTTCTGGTGATCTTGAAGATATTAGCCAGGTTTACATTCATTCATTCATTTTATTTTCAGCTTAGTCCCTTTATTAATCCGGGGTCGCCACAGCGGAATGAACGGCCAATATATCCAGCACATGTTTTAAACAGCGGATGCCCTTCGAGCTGGGAAACATCCTTACACACTCATTTACACACATACACTACAGACAATTTAGCTCACCCAGTTCACCTATAGCGCATGTCTTTGGACTAACCCAGCAGAGGCTCGAACCAGCGGCCTTCTTGCTGTGAGGCAGCAGCGCTACCCACTGCGCCACCGTGCTGCCTCTTTATAAATTTGTAATATCATCTAAACCAGGGGTCTTAAACTCAATTTACCTGGGGGCCGCTCAAGGCTCAAGTCTGGGTAAGGCTGGGCGGCATCAGGTTTTCCACAAGAAATTAATTATATTATTAATTATTAATTTCTAATTTTGTGTAAAAAATACAAATAAATTTGTAAAGATTGGAACTTTTTAGCACAAAATGATGGAAAAAAAATCAAGTGAATGCTGAATCAATTAATAAATACCGGAAAGCAAAACACAAATATTTCCTGAAACAGGATCCGGCAAGATCCGACTCAAATTAAGCACTGATTTATATACATTTATCTGCGTATAATGTCTCGCTGGGCAGCAACTTAAAAAACTTTTTTGAAGTGTTGTGAATGAAGCGCGCTGGGACGAATGTCTGCATGTGCCCAATAGAAACGAGACAGTCACGAGGCACGGAAGAAAGCAATTGCTGCTGTAACTTTCACTCATTGAGAAATGATTCTCTGTCTGTGATGTGTGTGCTGCTTTTGTAGTGTGTGTAATAATTCTCAGACAGTCCTCCGGTGGTGTGTGTGCGCAATCAGTCGTGATGTGGAACAGGAGTGTGAGTGTGCTGCATGACTGGAAATGTAGTTCTTTAATCTGTAGTTCCCGGAAGTGTGTGTGTGTGAACCAGCGATCTCTGGCTAAAGATCGCTGGTGATCGTGACAGCGGGCCGCATTTGGCCCCCCGGGCCCGGAGTTTGAGACCCTTGATCTAAACGTTTAGGTATTAAATTTAAGGTGTCCGGCTGTAGGACTAAATAAATGACACAAGAGCAGATGATTTGCTGAGGATAATAACAAATGTGCGTCCTGGCTTTATTTATAATGTACATAGAGTGCACGTGGTCGTGACATGCAATTGTGAGAGTGGAAAAAGTGAGCACAGCCGCACAAACATTTAAAACGACTTCATAATCAGCTGCTTCCTTATACGCGCACATTACGCAGTATCATTATACACAATAGGCAAGATCTAGAATTACATCCCCGAATGACATGCGGAATGAAGCAGTTACTGCTCCTTCTTATGCGTAATGATGAACACTAAAGAGGCAAACCATCAGGTCGTCTGCTTTGATGACGATGAACCTCACGATGACACCTGGATTTGCGCAAATCACAGAAATAAAACAATTTTTTTTTGCAAAAACTGTATTTATGCGAAAGAATCCCTAAACATCCCTGAACACTTTGGGTTCAATTTTAACGATCTAAGCACAAAGTCTAAAACGGATGACACAAATGACTGATGTCTGAATCCGCTTTTGCTATTTTCAAGAGTTCACACTTAGCTGATGATTGATAATAAAGCTTGTTTGGCATGCTGTCCCGGGAGAGAGAGCCCTGAGCTTATGCGATCCTCGAGCCCGGGGCTCCCTCCCGTTCGCAGGGCGAGAGAAGAGTTTGAGCTCAGGAAGATTTTGATGAACTCCCCCTTGGCTTAATTCCAGCTAGTAGCAGAACTGCAATGAGGTGTATTCATTAAGAGCTTGACTGTGTATCAATTTGTGTGTTCAATTTACTTAGGGTGCGTGTTATTTGGACCGTGGGAGGAAACCGGAGAACCCGGGGGAAACCCACGTGAGCATGAGGAGAACAAGCGAAACTCCGCACAGAAATGTCATCTGGTTTAGTAGGGACTTAAACCAGAGGCATTCTTGCTGTGAGACAACAGTGCTAATCACTGGGCCACCATGTCGCCCATCTGAAAGAAAGGAAAGTAGGGGTGGGTGGGTGGGGGGTTCTTCAAGACGACGATGTTAAGATAAGAAAACTTTGGTTATTTAAAAAGAGATAGGAATCATCTGATTGGATAATCGATCATGAGCTGACGCTGGAACAGCTGAGAACAATCATAAGCACGTGATCCTCTCGAAATTTGTTTATAAATAAACTTCACGTAAGGTTGAAAAATACGGTCTGTGCACTGGCGCCTGGCCTGCAGGATGATGGAAACATAGCTGGTTGATTAGCTGTTTGATTATGGTCACAGCAAAACTCTGCAGGACCCCTCCAGGACCAAAACTGACCTTGTTCTAGATCATTAATTAACATGCAGCATAGTAGAAATCCTGCTTTGATAATATTGATAGAATTCAATTTCTCTCCATAACATATTCCATTCATCCCATTCAGGTAGAGGTGGGCAACATTGATGCCAGCCAGTGGGAGATCTTGTCGTACATCAGCTATGTTGGCTGCAGTCTGTCTACACTGTTTTCTGCATCCGCGATCCTCTCCTTCATTTTCAACAAGTACTGTTCTTTCAGTTTTTAATACACATTATTCCTTATATTGATACTAAAAGCATCCATATACAGTAAACTGAACCATTAATACAGTTAAATATTCCAAAATATCAGTTTTATAATTGAGTATATTTTGTTTTATCTTATGTTGGCTAAAATTAATTTTTAACACCAGTTTGTTGAGTTTTCAATGTCACATGGTCCTTCAGAATTCATTTCAGTGTGCTGGTTTTTGCTCAGTTGTTAACCCTTATGTGCTGTTGGGGATGTTTACATCCACTCTGGGGTGATTTTGAGTCTTAATTTGGCCATAACTTTTTCTGTGTTTAAGCCAGCCGAATGATTTTTGGTGACAAATCTTATTTTGACACATATTTTAAAAAACTAAAAACTCGGTTATACACTCTGGGCAAGTTTACTACACTTTTGTTATGTTTGAGATGAACATCCACTAAATTAACCTGCAGTAAAAATGCATCAGATAAATATTTTTTCGATTTTGATTCATTTCCTGATTGAATCTACTAAATTGATTAGAAAATGACAGAATTTTAACTCTTAAATGCCAGTTTCAGAAACAATGTCACTGATTTGGTTTAAAAAAATCACACAAAATGACGCAATATAAAAAGTAATTGTGGACTGGATTTTTTTTTTACCATTTATCAAAGTCTTGGACATGTTTAACAACATTGCCTTTGATGGTTTGTTTTTGATAAATTTTCATTTTTTCTCTCTAATGTACTATTGCTTGCTGCTTTTTTCCCATTGACTTCTATTATAACCACATTTTTTTTTATTACAAAACCATGACACCATATAATTATGATTTTTTGATTGTTGGTGGTTTTCCCTGTTGGGAAGAGGTAAAATGTGTAATTTTTACTGTTGACCATCAGTTGGCACTGGTAACCCTTTAGATAGGCCTGTGCGGGAGAAAAATATATATATAACTTTATATGGAGTATAACAGCAGATTAAAGCGTGTGTCTGTGAGTGTGTGAGAGTAACCTTTATGCAATTACCTTGATGTGAACTCAGTACTACATGGAGTAAACAAAAACAAAGACTGTGTATTTATGCACTATCAAATGTGATTATAATGGAAGTCAATGGGGCAAAAACAGCCACCAGTAGTAAATTAGGGAGAAAAAATGAAAATATAACAATGCATCAAAGCCAGTGTTGTTACTAATCACTTACATGTCTAAGACTGTCATAAAAGGTTAAAAAAAATCCATAATTACTTTTTATATTGAAAATACATCATTTTTTCCACCAAATCAGTGACATCATTTATAAACTTAGCAATTAAAGAGTTAAAATCATGTAATGTTTAAAAACATTTAGCAGTTTTGATTAGGACTGAGGTTGATTAACAGATTTATGCAAAAAAATATATATAATAATAATATTTATCTGATGCATTTTACAGCAGTTTAATTCAGTGGATGTTTTCATCCCAAACATAACAAAAGGGTAGTAAATTTGAATGGTGCACAAGGGTTAATGTGTTGTTGTTATTATTTTTTCTGCCTATTTTGGATACAGTAAGACATAATTGTATATATCACCCTTTGAAGGACACTTCTGAGTGAAAACATTAATAACCGCCACATTAAAGTGTCATTCCAAAACTGACCCTTCAAAACTGGCAAGAAGGATTTGATGGACAGATGGAACTAATGGACACTTTATCCTATGAGCAGGGAAATTGTTTGGTGTCATGTTTGGAAGAGCTCATCCTTATGCCCTAATCCCTAAAAAGCTGTCTCTCTTGAGGGTAAACTCTTCGAAGGGATTAGGGCACAGGCATGAGCATTTTTGAATGGAATGCAGTAAGGGTATTGTATCTGAAATTGCCTCCTATTTAACTCATTCACTATTCCGTACATCAGTGTTTCCCAACCCTATTCCTGAAGGCACACCAACAGTACACATTTCCAACCTCTCTGTAATCAAACACACTCATAAGAACATAAGAAGAGACTCCAAAACCTGAAGCTAATGGGTCAGATAAGGATGTTCTCTGAAGGAAGCGTTCTCTGAAGGATGGCAACAAACATTAAAGCCGATCCTCCCTATAAGCAACCCATGCTGATAACACTGAAATAAATATAAAAACAGTGGGATTCCCTTTCCTTTTCATTAGGGTGCTGTTGCTCCTCGTATGCAATCCTCAAAACAGTCATGTGCGTGGCTGTCAGCTGACGCGCTCCATAGTGATAAATAGATGCTGTTTCCCAAACAGATTCTGTACATGCGATTTGAAGCAGAGCGAAAGTGGATACTGGGTTTTGGGCATGTGTGTGAACAGACATATAGACATAATTAATATTAATAACATCTAAAGATGTTAATCTTGATGTTTTTTTTTTTTAACAACTAATTTTGTCCCTAAAGGAGCATAAAACGTTAGGAAAGTAATCGAATGCTTTCATTATAATGTTAGATGTGTGCATTTTTTTAAAGTGACACCTCTGTTATTGAATGTAATCAAACGAAAAATCTAAATATATGAGATTCATACATTGCTCTTTATTCAGGATGTGTATGTTATACAGTGAGAAAAAGATTAATGAGATTTGATAACTTGATTCTATTTCTTTATAATAGCTAATTTTAATAAGCTAAACTGTTTGCTAATGTATACTATTCAATTTTCCTTTGTAAATGATAATGTAAAAAATATTACTGGCTTTCTATTTACAATGAAAGAATGTTTTTTTATTATTATTATATTTTTTGTATGTGTGTGAGTGTGTGTGTGTGTGTGTGGGGTGGGGGGGTGGGGGGGGGTGCCTTATTATGTTGGGCACATCCCTTATTTTCAAATCCCAATGTTGACAGGTATGCACTAATAGGATTCTGCTTGTGGTCACACCAGTGGCAGTTCTAGTTTAAATGGTAAACCACCCCATATAATTTAGACCCTCCCCTTTTTCCAAATATCCCCCGAGAAATAATGAAGACACTATGCTGTTGACTTTTTAGTATTATGAATTGTCTCAAACAAACACTTCAGACAGCATACAAACAAACTGCAATTTTACTGATATTATCCTACATCTGGACCATTCTTGCCTTTTTTGCTGCGAAGTCATCAATTATATGATCGTCATATTCATTCATCCATTCATTTTCTTTTCGGACTTAGTCCCTTTCTTAATCAGGGGTCGCCACAACGGAATGAACCGCCAACTTATCCAGCATATGTTTTATAGATGCAGCCTTGGTAAGCAAGAAAAGCTTATTTCAAAACATTTAAAAATCCTACTGACCCCAAACTTTTGATTCGGTAGTGTATATCAACCTTCTGCCCAAGACTGGCTACTCACCGAAGCTAAGCAGGGCTGAGCCTGGTCAGTACCTGGATAGGAGACCATGTGGGAAAACCACGTTGCTGTTGGAAGTGGTGTTGGTGAGGCCAGCAGGGGGTGCTCAACCTGTGGTGTGTGTGTGTCATAATGCCCCAGTAAAGTAAAGTGAAGGGGACACTATACTGTCAGTAAGTGCTGTCTTTCAGATGAGATGTTAAACTGAGGACTCTGTGGCATTTTTCATAAAGAGTAGTGGTCTGCCCTTACCCTTACCATCCACCGAATTGACTGTATCACTCTATCACCTATAGCTAGTGTGTGGTAAGCGCACTGGCGCTAGAGATGCATGGTTGTGGTTACAGCCGCGGATCGGGTGGGTGACGTGACGAAAAATAATATTTTAATTAAATGCGGGCGGGTGGCGGCGGTTGTACCAAAAAATTGTACAGTACAGTGCGTTTCATTTAGGCTATTTATTTATTTTTGTCCCTCTGCGCCGATCGGAGACGGAGTTCACTTCTGAAAGCTTTATAGGGTGCTTCTCATTGATTATTTGTGCATTCTCGTTTCCTTTCCTTGCTTTCTTTCCTCGTGTCTTAGCTCCACCCCTCTGGGATGCGAGGGAAGGACGCAAGGAAAAGACTCGAGGATCGAGGAATCAAATAAAGTGAAAAGACACGTCCTCGTATCGTTTAGCGTCACTTCAAAGCGTCGTCAATTAATGCTGGATTTGGCTTGCACATTTGGATTACCTACATGTCTACATTAAAGTCATTCTCTATTCTCTAATAATCAATAAAGAAACATTCATTTATTAATAAAAAGGAATAAGCCATTCAAATAAAGAGCCCAATCAGCAGATGGTGGGCGGGTGCGGTCTTAAAAAATGGTCAAAAATGTTGGTGCGGATGGATGGCAGACGGATGATGAGTTTTGTGATGCAGTTGCGAATGAAATAAAAGCTGTTGTCCTGTGGCTGTCATCGAATCATTGCTTTGGGTGTATAGCCATACACGATAAATGCGCTATATACACATTACTTACCTACTATCTTTACACATACAGTAGTTTTGATCAGTTTAATGTTTAGTGGTGAATTAAAGTATGATTGTTATTATTTTACCCCTTTATTATTATATATTTATTATCTTACCACAAAAGTATCCATTTTGACAAAATACTAATAAAATAAACTGTTATTAACATTAACAATAAGAAGAAATGTTTCTTGAGTAGAAAATCAATATAGTTTGGTATTATATGTATGTAATATAGGACAGTTTTTGTAGGATCATGTGATGCTGGAGACTGGAATAACAATGCTTATTTTACAAACATATAACAATTTTTACAACTGCAAGATTTTATTTAAAATATTAATGTTTTAACTGTGATTTTGATTCAATAAATGCAGTCTAATTGAGCACTTTGTCCTGTATTATTGTGTGTTTTACAGCAATGTGAGGGCAGAGGTGTCCAACAGCATTCACGTGTCTCTGAGTGCTGCTCTGTTTGTCCTCAACTTGAGCTTCATGTTGAGCGAATGGGTCGCCACACTGTCCATGAACGGATTGTGTGTGGTTATAGCTGTGACTATACACTACAGCCTGCTGTCTTCTTTCACCTGGATGGCCATTGAAGCCATGCACCTCTACCTTCTTCTGGCCAGAGTCTTCAACATTTACATCAAACACTACATGTTCAAGCTTTCCCTGATCGGATGGGGTGAGCATCAAAACCAACAGTTGTCTTTACAGTTAGAAGCAGGGCTGGATTAAGAACTCAGAGGCCTCTGGGCACATTGTCCTGTAGGGCCCCCTACCCGGCCGTACCCCTAAAGTTGAATTGAAAAATAAGAATAATATAATATTTTTTAAATAAAATTTATCTAAAATGTGTTGCCCACATTTTTAAATAAATGATATATAGTACAAATATGTATAGTCTACAAAGATTTAACTTATTTTTTAAGCATTTAAAGCACACTTTGACAAAAAAATCCTAATAAAACTAGAGAAAATAAATGTTTTTTAGTGTACTTGTTCAATGTATAACTCATACAAATGTATAAAGCATATTAATGGCATGGCATATAACACATAATGCCTCTCCAATCCAGTTCTATGTATCTGAGTCTAATACGCACACTTATTAATGATTTATTCCCAATCCCAATTCTATTTTTGTACCCCTACCCCTACCCCTTCCCCTTGGCCCTTACAACCGAGGATTAAGGGGAAGCGATTGAGGAGTTATGATTATGGATTATAGATCGCGAAATTTAGCTCTTTTTTTTTTTTTGCGTGTTTTTTTAAAGCATGACAGTAAAACATGAACGCGGTTATGAATATATTAAAACTTGTTTGTTTGTTGTAAAAATTCGTAATAATGACAAAAATACTAATTTGTGGATCTCCTTACTTCCGGGTTCAGCTATCTGCCGTTGTGGCAGGTGCATTCTGGGAAATTTTCTTACCCCTCCGTTTTAAGTTTGGTCCTGAAAAATCTTCGTTCGAAGGGGTGTATACCCCTTGCCCTTAACCCTACCCCTTCAAGCTAAAGAGAATTGGGACACCACTACCCTTTGACGTGAACGCACAAAACGAGGGGTGGGGGTAAGGGGAAGGGCTAGAGGGTAGAATTGGGATTGGGCATTACTGTCTCTCTCCTCCTCTCCTGTCTTTTCTCTACTCTCCTTGTGCTGAAGAGTAGGCAAACAGCAGAGGTCAACTTGATTATAAACCTGAAAGTATCTGAAATCACACACTATACCTCTTCTGCTCTCCTGTCTATCTCCTCTTCAGGGCCTTTCTCTCTCTCGCTCTCTCTCTCTGACACGATGGATGGGCAGAAACCGCGTCCATAGCTTATTCCAATGAGGTGCACTATTTCCATTTATTTGCAACTACTTGCTTCACGACACCGTCGCAGAAAGTCTAGCATGTTCAATTTTTTACTCGCCCTTTCCGACGAGTTCCGTCATGTGTGCGCCGGTCAATTACAATTTAATTCATTTATTAAAATATTTTTTCTTTACATCTCCCACTACGTACATGCACACTTTAAAACACACAAACGCACACCTTTATTTATTTTTATTCTTTCTTGCTTGGCCAATGTATGGTAGTGTATACTGTTTAATAATCAATCTAAATTATTTTTAAAAATAAATAAATAAGCGGCATTAATTCACGCCCTCTCATTGTTGGTACGCACAGCCGGCACCACTGCTTTCATCCTTTTTTGTTAAATACATTGTAAAAGCCTCTCCTGCTTATTCAAATGTGTAATTAATAGTAAAAACAGTTTATAAAAACAGGCGCTATAGCGGCCTTTTTTTGAAGCGCATCTCGAAGGTTATTCGTTATTCTTTTTTATCTAGAAGTTAACTGACCAACGAAAAATACATGACAATTAAGATACAAATTATAGCTAACGAAATTCATTTCAAAAAGATATTTTTTTCCAAGAAGCATATATGAAATATATATATATATATATATATATATATATTTCAAGAGTTCGCACTTAGATACTGTTTGACAACTGTTTGACAACTGTTAGCAGGTTTGGCATGCTGTCCCGGGAGAGAACCCTGAGCTCGGAGATAGTTGAGCCCAGGGCTCCCGCCTGGTAGAATGAGCATGTAACGGGGAGAACGAGATCAGGTAGTTCTCGAGGGCTCCCCGTGTTTAAAGATAGAAGGAGGAGAAGGGGTGGATGGGGGGTTTCTTCGGAAAAACGAAGTTAAGGGAGTGATGTATGCTGGGATACTTATAGTGGGATTGGTTTAATCTGATTGGCAGGCTGGTGATTGTAAATGATGGACCAGCTGCGGTCAATAGTATCACGTGTTCCTCTCGAAATTAGTTTGTGAAACTTCACTTCAAGAGTTCGCACTTAGATACTGTTTGACAACTGTTTGACAACTGTTAGCAGGTTTGGCATGCTGTCCCGGGAGAGAACCCTGAGCTCGGAGATAGTTGAGCCCAGGGCTCCCGCCTGGTAGAATGAGCATGTAACGGGGAGAACGAGATCAGGTAGTTCTCGAGGGCTCCCCAAAATGCTTAAGTACTTGGGACAGCAGCCGTGTATTCGAAGAAACTCCCCAGAAGGCTAGAAAGCTATATCCGGCTGCTGGATATAGAGGTCAAGAAAAAGGGAAAGTAAAGGGGGCTCTAGCTAGAGCACAGGGTGACGCGGGCTCGAGCCCGAGCAGGGTTGGCGTGGGGGTGCCTATGAATGCTCCTGCGGGGTAGAGACTCGGGGGAACCTTTGGGGGAGTCGGAGCATAGGGGGAGGCAGGGTCTAGCTGGAGTGGGAAAAGGGTGGAGGTGAAGTAAGAGCTCCAGCTGGATGGGGGGTGAATGTGGGCAGGGGTTGGCAGACTCTGGGAGTCGATTGCTCGAGGAACACTCCTTGCGGAGATAGAGCTGGGAGGTGGCAGCACTATATATAAATATATATGTATATATAGGTATATAAATATATATATATATAATGGGGAAAACTAGGGCCGTGGGGGGGGGCAATTATGGACTCTTGCGAGAGTCAAGCTCGTGGGTACTCTGCTGGAGTTAGAGCTGTATGTGCCATCCCCGGCTGGGATCGGGAGAGGTAGGGGGCTGGTGACAGCCCCAGCTGGGGGGTGAATGGCAGTTGGGCAATGACCCCTGCGGGGGTCGGGTTTGCTCGGGACCTGCTCCTGCGGGAGCTGAGCTTGGGAGTGGCAGCACTACATATAAATATATATTTATAGGCGTGGGTGCGTATAGATATATATATATATAAATAAAAATAAAGTGAATGAAATCTGGAAAAATATAGGAGATAGAAAGGTATAGATAAATAAAAATTTTAAGCTAGGGCCAGGGGAGGTGACGTGACTCGTGCTCGAGACACAGCTCGGGAGGTAGAGCTAAATTGGCCAACTCCAGAAGAGTCAGGAGGTGAAAGGGGGCGGTGGAGACTCTTACTGGAGGGTGAGGGGCAAAGTAGGTGCTCTGGGGCCGTTCCTGCGGGAACGAGAGCGTGGAGGTGGCAGCACTATATACAGATCTATATTTATATACGAGGGTGCATATAGATATAGATTTGGATAATTAGAAAAGAAGTAGAGTTGTATTATATGACATTATTTATAATGTTATATAATAGGAAAAAGCTAGGGCCGAGGGGGAGGGGCTGAGAGATGGCTGAGTCAGAGCCATGGGGTCAGGGTCCGACAGGAGTCGGGGAAGAGGAGGGGGTAGTGAAACTCCTGTGGCAGAAGGCCGGGGGGGGCGGGGGTGACGGGGGGGCCTGGGCGGGAAGTACTCCGCTGGAGTAGGTCTGATTCGGGGAGAAAGCTGAGAGTACTCAGAGCTGGAAAGAAGTAAGAGGGTTAAATGGCTGGGTCGTGCCCGCGCCCTTGAGAAGTCTGCATGGTGGTTGTCCTCCCGCCCTCGGGAAGCTGGTGTGGCTGGGTCGTGCCCTTGCCCTTGGGAGGTTGGTGTGGCTGTATAGCCGCCCGGCCTTGGGTGCTGGGGTTAGGGTGACTGCTGGTGAGTGCCTTTTGGGCTTCCTTGAGGTGGCTGTGGCTAAGGCGGATGTGTGCTTTGAAGGCGTCGGAAGACCACCTTCCCAGGGTTTGTATGTGCTGTTGTGAAAGCCCTTTGTGAGCTGCTGTGGTTGCTGCACCGATTCTAAATGAATGACTAGAGTATGATTCTGATGGGAAGCCTGAATGTCTGAGGACTGCTTTGAGGTGTTTTTGAAACCAAAAACGTGTTACTGGGTGATTAGCATCGTCAGTGAAGAGGTGGCTGGAATTTAGTGTTTTTCTGTAGTGAATGTAGGCTAGGAGTGTTTGGAATGGGCTTGTAGGGGAGGGGATGTTAAATATGTATATGAAGTGTCCTTTTCTGTATTGATCTGTTTCACTTTATTTGATGAGGAAAGACATGGTTTCCTCGTCAATCAGAGTCAGATCAGAGATGGTGGGGTGGATGTTAGGATCAAATGAATATGTAGTTGTGAATTCGGAACATCTAAGAAATCCGAAAAAGGCAAGAGTAAACGTGGCATCTAGGGTATGGTCTGTGTGGGGGGATAAGTAACCTTTCCTTAGTGTGGAAATGCACTTGGAAAGAATAGTGTGAGTGATGGGTAGCCTGGGGTCTGGGAGGGAGGGGTTTACTTTCTGGATGCCTTTAATAAGAAGGCTGGTTTGGGAGTTGGCTATGGAGTCTGAAATGGGCCGTAAATAAGCTTGTGGAAAACTGAATTCCGCTTAGGTAGCTCTTGATAGAGTTGGCTTGGATGTGTTGAGTGTATGAAGATATGTGATGAATGAAGTGATTGTGAGTAGGGAAAAATTGGGGAATGTAGTGTTGTACAGGGAATGAAAATGTTTGAATGCTTTCCCTGCGGTGAGATATGATTGCAGGGTTCTGGGGGAAACTGCCTGGAGGATGAGGGATATGGATGTTTGGTGCAGGTTGTGCATGGGGTGGTCCATGGGAATATCGTCTCTGGATATTGAGGGACTGGCGTCAGGTACATCTCCGCTTCTGGTGCCAATTGTTTGAATTTCTGAAAATGGAAGCAAGAGAGAGAGTCAGCAATTTGTTTATGAAAACTAGGAACATGTACAGCAGTCACAATAAATTGTTTTTTGGCTGATGCCCAATAAGGCAGCGGAGTAACGGCATTAAAGTGGGAGAATGTGAGCGTCCTTTATTAATACAGTGCACAACGGCTTCGTTGTCGCAGTGGACGAGGATGCTGGAGGCGGACCATTCGTCTCCCCATAATATAGCAGCGGCTACTAGGGGTATAATTCAAATAATGCTGAAGAATACTGCTGAGATGG
Organism: Danio albolineatus; assembly: GCA_903798035.1. NCBI lineage: Eukaryota > Metazoa > Chordata > Actinopteri > Cypriniformes > Danionidae > Danio > Danio albolineatus. The sequence continues at coordinate 669,147 of CAIGQQ010034334.1, forward strand.
AATTCTAACATTTGGGGAGGCCAGTCTGAAGCAAACCAGCGGCCTTGGTAATATCCTCCGAAACCTACGGAGGGGGCAGTGTCTGTGTAAAGATTAGTATCTACGTGGAATGAGATTAAATCGCTATGAGCAGCCGTTCCAGCACTCAAGGAAGGAAATTCAAAGGCTGAGTTCGTTACGGCATGGATCGGATAAAATGATGGTCTCGTCCTATCGATTCTGCAAGTTGGAGGAGGTGAGAGATGGAGGGGCATCCCTGGGGACTGATGCGCATAACGAAATTCAGATGTCTTAGTATTGACAAAAGTTGGCGTTTAAGACATGCTTGTTTTTCCAAAATGGAAGATAATGAAATGATCCGGTCAATT